>JANQDE010000082.1:374877-399702 GCA_037157785.1 Cephalotes varians
GTGTGTGTGTGTGTGTGTGTGTGTGTGTGTGTGTGTATTAAGATTCAACATAAATTCAATATTATATTAAAATATCTAATATTAGATATATATAAAGATATGTACGTTCCCGACGGCTGCATGAAAAATTGCACCAACATTTCTAACAACTAGAAAATGAAATTGGATGATATTATAAGCGGAAGTTATGCCTTTATCTAAAATATGTTATCTCTTTCTCACTTTCCACAAATAATCTTTCAATCTTCGTTTATAAATATTCATACCTTAATTTCTTTTGTTAAGCTGCGCGCGAGCAGAATAATTTCAAGGTTTCACATAGATTCCTCTATTTTATCGTTGCATGTTTCTAATATGTCCACGCTTATTTAAATATGTAAATTTCTCTTGCATTCTTCGTAAAAATAAAAATAGAACGTCTGAAATTAAAAAGAAAGAAAAAATTACTCGTTTCCGAGCAAAGAAGAACACGGTTTTTATCTTAATAGCCTAATAGCTTTTCCTTTTCTTATAGTAAAATTTAATGCAAGAGACCTTTCATAATAACGGGGATATAGCAGTGATATGGAGAGTCATAATTAACCTCTTGAATCAACCCGGTCATTATCATTCCCTTTCTCGATAATATTACTTGCTCAATAGAGTTTCGTGACGAGTTCACACTTTAAAGCTAAAAATCTCATAATTTTACATAAATAATCGTTAAGCTTCTCTGTCAATCCGTCTTCTTTCGCCGAGGTCTTGCAATGCTTTCGCGCTGACTTTTGCACAAACGTTTCTACACGCGATCTCGAATCTTGCGCTTTGATCTCGTTCCGGAATTGCATCGGCATCGCGGGCTGCATTTGAAATTCCGGCCTCGCGATTCGCAAAATGGCAAGCGTATCCCCGAGGTGAAGAGCAAACACCGGACCGAGCGTCGTTTCGCGTCGACGTGCATATCTATTACTTAAAGAAGGGTAGCAATTCTCGGAAGAAGTTACGAGTTCGCGGCTCCGCCGCCGACATCGACGTGGCGATGGCGACGCGAATCGATAGAAGCCGCGCGTCCGGCGCTCGGGCAAAACGCGGGAACCACAACCGAGGGAAAGAAAGAAAGAAAGAAAGAGAGAGAAACAGCCACCCTTGTTATGTATGCACACCCTTAAATAATTGCGGCTCGTTCGCGCAAATTATCCCGGGGTTTCCGCGTCGACCAAAGTAAAATATAATAACACGGCTGGAGCACGTCGTGCGCGCGCGCGCGCACGCGTGCGTGCACGTAATGCGAGTGTCTTTCTCGCCTCGTCTGGGCGATTTGCTCTTGCGCTCGCATATGGGTCCCGTTCGTGCGCCTCCATAAGTGCATCTAGATGTCTCGGATACTCACGCAGAACGCAAAGTGTGAACGTGCGTTTAAGTCCCCGAGCTATCGTAAAATTCCCGGGGGGTAACGAGTCCCCACGCCGCGATAACTCGTGCGTGCGAGTTGACCGGGAAGGATTAGGTGGTAGAGAAATTGGCACAGGAGACTTTAAACTACTACTGTACCTTGTATATCAATCACGTGATATACTTTGCGTAATTAGAGCAGAATTTTTCACTAATTTCTATTCAAAATGACATAATATCTGATTATTATATAAAGCACGAAATTGTAAAGCAGTTCTTATTCCGTTTTTTACGAAACATCAAACATTTTCAACATTTTGAATTTCTTTCTTTTTTTGTTTTAGTAATAGAAGTAGCTTGTATTCCATCTAATTCCTTGATATGGCGTCGCGTGCAGGCAGTATATTTCACGAAATCGTGTCGTGTTGAATTGTTTTTACCTCGCGGATCATTTCCCAGTGCCCTATCTCTGCTGGATCTGAGTTTTGTAAAATGTAACATTGAATTTGTCACGACCATTACGCCCTTGTTTAAGACCGCTCAAGAGGAGTAATTCAAATAGCAATTGTCCACGATCTATTTGCGATTTTTACGATCTATTTGCGCAATAAAAAAACAGAGGAAAGCGTTCGCCTTATAATGTGATGACAGATATATTCACGAAGGTTTTAAAATTTTGATTTTCATAAACATTGTTTATCTGTTTTAGAACGAGCTTCCAATTCTATGCTGGCGAACTTATTTGGTGAGTCCAATCTTCCATGATATCTGTTATATATATAAAAAGTGATAGTCGTTCATTGATGACTGTTCAGTCACTATAAGTTCTATATATCTGTAGATATTAAATGAAAGTTTTATAATTGTATAAATACAAATACAACAAAATGCACAGAAAACCGTATTGATTTTTTTGTAGACTTTTGACACAAATGCTATACTGTTAAATTCGTAATGTAAAATTATACTTAATTTAAGTCATTTTTAATCATTCTTATAGGTCGCCATTGCTTTTATTTAATATGTCGTTAATTTAATTAAAAATAATAGAGTTAACTCAAGAAATGTATTCAATTTGACTCAAATTTAGTTTATTTAAGTGCATTAATATAATATGTTTACTTGGAAACTAAGCAATTCAATCACAAAAATGGGTTTATTAAACATTGTTTTTTTAATCACATTTTTAAATAATATATTTTGACACACATGAAAGTTAAAAATAATAAAATGTTATTTAACTCAAGAAGTTGATTTAAATTTGTTCCTTTGATATTTAACAGTGTATAACACAAATAATAATTATATTTTTCAAAAATTAATATAAGATATTTGCAAGTGGACATACAAATAGAATCTTGCCCCTAGAATAATTTATTATTTATTATTTAATTTATCACATATTAGATATCATCGTTTCCGAAAAACAACGGACATTTCCATCCCTTCAAAATTTCTACGCTACCCGCGCAGCAGGACGATGGCAGCGTCCTCGCTTTGCGCAACTCTCCACCGAAATTTTCTCTCGATCGCGAAAAGCATGGAAGCGGCGCGATCCCGTGATTAGCACGGTGTAAACTCAGACGTGTAACACACCCGAGGTGGTCGTTGGGACGCGCGCGATTACTTACTCCGCGCCGGCGAATTAACGACGAATCACCGATGGGAAAACCGGTTGCCGGTCGAACGAACGGCACGCAGCCTAACGACTTCTCTCTTCGGCTTCAACGGGCATTCCAACGGCACGAGTTTGCCCCGCGACGCGAATTAATGGAAACACGCCGCGGCATGCCGCGCGCGCGTATGCGCTGATAAAGCGGAACGCGCGCGTCCTCTCTCCCGCCTCCCACCGTCGTGGTAACATGTTCCGTAATAAGCGATCCACGACGAAATTTTCCCCCTAAGAAAAAAATAGATCCCTTTCCCCGCTAAAATATAGGAGTACGCGAGTAGAAGAAGTCGCAGAAGAAGTCGGAGATCTGTAAATTATACAGTCAAGGTTAATCTCGTATGTAAAACATGACTGCCGTTCCATGATCGGAATTTAAGTAATGTAATTATTATAACGGATCAGTTTAATTTCAATAGATAAACGTGATAGGTGAAACAGAACGTTTGCGCGCGTTAGAATTATGAAAGTAAAAAAAAGAACTAGACAGTCGGAGGAAGAAAACGGCATCGTCAGAACGGACTCGACAGAATAAGGAAAAAGGGAGAATTTTTTGGAAGATTCGACAGTCTTTTATTTTAATCGCATCAAGATAAATTGAATATTCGAGCTTTATGGATAGCTTCATCAGCGTAATAACACCGCGTGTACTAGTTAATCTCATAGTTAATTTCATCGACAGTGAATTTCCGGTTCGCATTAACTGTTACAAACTCTGCGCTGAAAGGGAACACGTGTTTCCACGTGTGTTATTTATGCACAGTCCAGTTTGCCCGGAAAAATTCCGGCTGCAACATTCGGAAATGAAATTCAGCCCGGCGGTGTATAATAAAATGTTCAGGCGAATTAATAGACTGCTCCGTCACGAGCGATTATTACGCGCTGATGGAACCGACGAACGTTCCTTCTTGCGCAGCTCGTCATCCATCGCGATGTGTTTCAGTGCGTTTGAAATTAAGCGATTCCGCATTCACGCATGAGCGCGATCGCCGTGCATCGAGTTCGTCCGCGTGGCTATTACACGCGGCAAGACGATACGCGAGGGAGCACGATGTAATCGATCGTAACTGTCCTTTTCTTTTTTGCAGCTAAATATTCCTTCCTGAATCGAACGGCCTTTCAGCATCCATAAATACTCGACGCGAGAGCTTCGTACACTTATTAATGAAATAAACTGACGCCTTCCCGTGTAATGCGTACGCATGTTCACCCGTTATACCAATAACTTAATATTGGAATATTAGAATTATATTAGAATAATCGATTCTCCGGCTACAAAGTAACAGGAAACGCGTGTTCGAACGCGGGACGTCCGAACCTTGCGGTAATTGAGAAACCTCTATGTGTCAATTAGTCGATAAAGAATAATTTGTGCATCTAGGTATCAAGATAAGATTGCAAATGCACAGGGAAGTACGTACGCGAAAGGTTTATCGTGCAAATAATAATCATAAATCGTAAACCCACGCGAGAGCGAATATTTGCTTTAGAGATCATCGCGTTTGCTTGATCGCGGCTTTGGAGGATTTCCTCGCAATTTCGGGTAAAAAATCAAGCCTCGCCAAGTTCTAAAGTGATGAGGGTTAATTGGATTTAGCTTATCAGATTCGAGCCGGGGACTTATTTACAGCCGATATTTCGCGAGTGGGCCGCTCGCGTATGTTCGTGACAATGTAGCAAATTAGGTTGCTCCGTCTTGCCTTTTATAACCCCGACGACTCCGACGGGCATTCCAATGGCACGAGTTCGCCTTGCAACGCGAATTAATGGAAACAAGCCGCGGCACGCCGGGTACGCGCGCTGACAAACCGGAACGTTTGCCGATCCGCGTCTTCGTCCCCCCGCCTCCCGGCGATTCCGGCGCGTTTGGATTAACCGATTTCGTGTTCGAGCGCGTGGAAAAGTGTAAAGAGATAGAGACATGGCACCTAATGTCGCGTTAACATTTGTAACGCGGCTCTTTCGCCGCGAATGCCGGGGATGTTTAAGTATCCACGGCATTTCTGAAACATTCCCTCGCGACACTCGACATTTCTTAACTATCTCCGGATCGTTTGGACAAAAATATAGTTGGTAGACATTTGTTTAACATTTACTTTCTACATTTTTATTATATTGTTTACGTTTTAATTGTTGCATTGCAATGGAAAAATGTGGAACCAATAATGCGATGCAGAAAAATTTCTGTTTCTTAATCTGTTCCGCAAAAATTTGAGATCGTGAAACACAATCCCAACATTCTTACGTAGCAATTACTTATAAATTTGCTGAAGTTAATATTGAATGGAATCGCGCGGAGAGGAAGGTAACAATTTCTCCATTTTTTTTTTAAATTGTGCATCGCAAAGTACATTACACAGAATACGGTTTTCCAGCGAGACCTTGAAAAACAACGTTACGCCGGATTCGAACGGCTCTGAAATTAAAGCCGCTCCGCCGTCGTTATCGCGATGGCAGTTAATTCATTGAATTGAATGAGAATTCGTCGCCTGTGGACGATTACAGCAGCCGTGATTGCCGGCGGTCCGTTCGGTGTAAATGCCGTTCCTCGAATCGGGTTTAAAAATTCGCTCTCTCGGGCAATGGCAGTGACATCGTCGCGGTCTTGTAAAGAGTTAACTTTACCTCAAATTGCCTAACGACTTCGCCTCTCGACTTCGATGAGCGTTCCAATGGCACGAGAGTTCACCCGGCGACAGAATAAATGGAAACACGACGGCACGCCGTATGCACTGATAAACCGGAACATCCGTTCAATGCACCGTTCTATTCACATGACTGCCTCAGCACATTCTGCACACATCAAACGATTTAATCTCGACGAGTTGACATTAAAAAACAAAGACTCGTGCTCCTCTTTGCACGTTATTAAATTCTTTTTATCAAATTTTATTTATCCATTATGATTTATTAGTAATTTTAACATAACAAGCTGATGTTAATTAATCGAATAACTTTATATGTCTCATGATTAGATATAGAGATATATAAATATAATATTATAAATAGAAAATATATAAATAATACAGATGTCTTGTAAAATTTAATTTTTTATTTTTTATGTAGATGTAATATATAAGGAAAAAAACCGCAAATTTCGAAATTTTTTACTCTTATATCGAGAATTTTTATTTTAAAATTCTTCTTTTTAAGGGGATTCATTTTTTTTAAAGGGATATGCCGCGGGGCATTTCTTAACGAAGCGAATTCCGTACTTCATCGAGGCTCGTAAAAATACAGGTGGACTGTGCATAAGTCTGTCTTCGTGCGAAGTGACGTAAAAAAAATTTTCTTTGCGTGTTCCACGCGTTATGTCGACTTAATTCGCGCGCAGGGGCCTTTAGCGCTGTCGAAAAGCGTTTCCAGACCGTGAAACGGCACCTCACCGAGCGTTTTTCACGACTCAAATCGGTAAGATTGTAGTTCCTAACAAAACGCCAGGTACTCCCGACGTCATCCTGGACAGGCTAACGACTTCTCCGCTTGACTTTAATGGACATTCCACGGCACGATTTTACTCGGCGATTTGAATTAATGGAAACACGCTGGCATCCCATTTGCACTGATAAAGCGGAACGTCCTCACAGATCTCTCCCTGTCTCTCTCTCTCTCTCTCTTTCTCTCTCCCTTTCTTTCCTTCCTTCTTCTCTGTTTCGCTCTCTCGCCACGTGCGTAGCTCTCTATCATCTTCGGTCGATTCCAAGCATGTTTCACATCGCGCCACAATGCCAACATATTAAAGCTGCGTTGGCTTTAGCTCGAGCTCGCACGAGCGAGCGTGCGTATTTAATCGCGCAAACGGTCGCGCGCGAGCGCCCAAAGCGTATCCGCCGCGAATTCAGTTAAAGCGCGGAAATCGACGTGCGATTACAGCCGGGAAACAAACAATCACGGTGTAAAGTCCCTGTAACGGTCTCGGATCGCTTAAGGTCGTTGTCATCATCTTCCGAAGACATCTCGAGGAAGAGCGTTTTTAGTTAATTTATTATGATTAGTTCTTTATGTTAATTTTTTTATAGCTGTCTAAATATTTGGAAGAAGTTATTTTCGATATGTTTTTTATAATCCGTCTGCAGGCGTCTACATACAGAAACGAATTTGTAGCGTTTCATGTTAATATCAATTAAATCAATTGTTATACGTTCAATACGATATTATCGGCCCCTCAACCATATTCACTGTTTAGATATATCTACGCATGTACACTTAAGTAAAGGCAAAAGTACAGGCAGATCAGAATTATAGCGTTACGCCGTGTGTCGGCTAGGATGCGCGACATTATTTATAATACGCAGTCAGCAGATCGAGAATGGTAATTCGCGATATCCGGAATGCAGACGTGTCGAGCCACTCGAGAGTCGTCCCGATAACGATCGTCATGACGATTAATCTGGTGCCCGTAGAAATCGCCGGCGGTGACGTGGCGACAAGGGCGGGCAAAGCTTCGCCGGCGTTGAATTATTTCTGACGCAAATTAACCGGCGTAGGGCGGATAAAGCAACGCGCGCCTGCGTGCGGGCGAAAACGCAAACGAGACGGAAGCGGGGTGGTAGCGAGGCACCGGGAGCGAAGAAGCTGAAGTGAGATGGACAGCGAGCGGTAATCCGACTCACGGTATTGTTTCACCGACGGAAGTCGCTCTTTTTATTACGAGACACTTCCGGCGCCGTGTCGGGAGCACGTCGACGTTCCTGTTTACAAAATATGCACCACGTGAATGCACGCTTCCATGAACTTCGTGCTCTCGATGGCTTTCAGATCGACGTAATTTTTTTTTACCTAGTAATTTGCTCGGCAATAAACTTCGAGAAATTTTATTTCACTATATTTTATTTTTGGCGCTCGATTATTCAACTTTTGAGCGATTTTTTTTTACTCTAACGTTATCATTTGCGTGATATAATTAAAAATAGAGCCCAGAATTGTTAAAAGATTCATGACTAAAATATTGTTAAATTCGAGACATCTTTCACAACGTATATTTACATCAGCAGCGATATCTCGGAGGACACAGAATCGTTTCGGGACAAATAAATGGCGCTCGAAACGATCTTTCGATTTACGTGCGATCGGGAATATAGCGGAGCACGCGATCTTCCACGCGGCAACGTCGTCCCCCGTAATTAAGGTGACCACCGTTAATTTTTACAGCTGAGGAAGAAAAAGGATGATGGCAGTGGAAGAAAATCGACGCGTCGCGCCGCGTCGCGAAGCGTGCACGAGTGCGTTTCTGTCGCTCCGCTGGCCTAATTGCGCCCCACGAATTCCGGTAATTATCATAATTGCCGGCGGCCCCGTCACGCCCGAATCGAGACTCGGTACGCTCTATAGGCACGGTCGTTTCGCGATACGGTCGCACAGCCGGCGGGATTCCGTTTCTCGTTTTGTCTCCTCGGCGCTGCGTTGCGCCGATGCTCACGCCGGTTTCGTGCGTCTTTTGCGCCCGGCAATTTCCGAAATGAGAACATAATCGCCCCACGATCGGCTCGCGTTGTCGGGGACGCGCAAAAACTGGTATTTGTATACTGCACTTTGCCATATCGGTGATATGATTCGCTTTTCTATTCCTCGAAACTATATGCTAGTCGCGATGAAATTATTAACGCGCAGTGAGAGAACGACTCGATGGGATAAAAGTATATAAATCTGCTGAATTAGTTTAAATTGATGCATTGTTTGCTTCGATTTTACCCCTCAACTACAGTTACGGACCTATTTGACCTGGACAAGATATTCTTTTTTACATTTTCTGGCAAAATTCTTGCTTATGTTTTTGGACGTAACTTTTAACATTATTATTAAAATTTCTTTTCATTTACAGACTTGAATTATATATATAATTATATAATACTATGTGACTCTATATAACTTGACGTTTTATTTAAAAAAAGGTAAAGTGAAATTTATTGAAATTTGTGGAATACACTGGAAAAAATCTGATTGCATTCATTGACAATTTAATAGGTTCAATCAGTATGTCTGTTTTGAAAATGGACGAATCAGAATTCTTGGAACTACCAGATGAATTTGATTGATTTCCTTCCTGTTAAATATATCAATTTCTTGATAATCAAATTAATTATTACGATTAGTAAATATGCACATAATTTCACTGTGAGAAATACAAGTTTTGTTTCTGATAATATTTCAGGTGTCATTATTACATCTTGCAATTAGCATATATAACTTTCTGGAATTATCAGATTCGTGAATTAATATAGAATTAAAAAATTGTACTGTCTCACATACACACAACAAAATACATTTCATTTATTATATTTTCGTCTTCGAATTTTGAGAACTCGCATTCAAGGAACTATCTTATTAGAATATCGATGAAAAAAAATCTCATAATTTTCATCTTTTATTTTGCGTATGATTCTTTTACTTACGAGAAATAGAACTCTCGCGGTCTCTATCTAGCGTATTGCTCTCGAAGAACATCTAGTAAATATAACTAAAAGTTTTATAGATTTAATTGAAAACTACTAATCAAATTTTTATAGTTAAGTATATCAAATGTTCTAGTTAAAAAATATCGAGTTTTATCATGATAACCAGACACACTTTGCTTTCATCAAAATGCATTCTAGTAAATATAAAATGCTTTTTATTGATATAAACAAAGCATTTTTTCAGTGTAGCGAAAAAAGAAGGGATTTAAAGTATTCATATATGTAAATTGGGGAATTTTTTAGAGCTGTATTTGAGGATATTTTATCCTAAATGTTGGAATATACAATTGAAGTAATAATGAATATCACAATGTTTTGTTACAATTGTAGCTTAATAATTTTGTTCCCTTTAATTTTAATGATATTGATGAAAATCTCAGAGCGATGAACGTTGTATTGCCGCCAGAAAAAGGTATTCTCCATACTTTATTATTTTTCTGTCTGGCGCAATCGTGCAATTTGTATAATTCATCCCGGCACTCATATCGGCCAGATAACGCGTATCCTCGGACACCGGACGAAGTACGGAATTGACATTTGACCCGGGAACGAAAACGCTCGGGCAAACGTGTTGGAATTAATTACTCGAACGAGCGCTATTTGTACAGTGGAGAATCAAACGATTGATCGAACGTTGCTACGGAATCGATCAATCTATAATCTGTACACGCGTTTTGCCAGGAGTTATAAATTTATACCGGCTATTAAAGGAATCTACCGAACCTTATCGTTCATTTATAACTGTCTGCTAACGTCTCATTAACCTCCCGCTTCCCGGAACAAAATGCGAAGGAGATAGAGTCACTGATCTCGAAATATCCGCGAAAGCTAAATAGGGAGGGAGGAGGGGCAGGAAGACGAAGTAGAAATAGGGGAAGTAGTGGACGGACAACAGATTCGTTCTGGTTGAGAGATCTGAAATGCTTTCGCGTAAGCGTGGAGCGACCGGACGTCGCGATAATTAATTAGCAACGACAAAAAAGGGGGCAAGAGCGTTGGAGGAAAAAAATATCGGTCGAATCTCCCGAAAGCATCTGCAAATTTTTGAAAAATATCTCAAGAGATAAATGGATTAGAACATGGACGCTGTGATGCACTAAAGGTACTTGTATGTGCAACACGCTTCTGTTCGTCTTTCTTTTTTTTTAGCGTAGACCGAACAACCGTGATCGATGATACCTCATTCTCGCCAAAGCAAAGCGTCAGCTTGCCAACGTTAATTATCCCGGAAATTAATTACCGGCGACAAATACACTCGCGATATTGTGCCCTCGGAAACACGTCCGATGCCGGACGTACACACCACATATCGAGCTGCTTTTCCGCAAAGACACATTATAAGTTTTTTCTCTGGGGTTAATTTCGCCGGCGATAGCGAAATCCTTTCCTTCCCTCCCCTCTGCCGCGTTCTCTCACTCTCACCCTTGTCTCCCCGTCCTGCTCCGGCTTTTATTCCAGCACCCTCGTCCCACCCTTGGTCAGCACGAACTAAGAGCGGCTAAGAGTCGGTAGGAGCGTCTCTATGGTTAATTAAACGCATAGATCACCCCCTCTCTCGCAATCTCCGCCGACTCTCCCTCGCTCACCCTCCGGCCGCCCACATCAGACTTCTTCTCTTTCTTCGGCAACCCCACGAACACGCGCACATATATTCCGCGTTATAAGCGCGCGTGTGCACGATCTTTTGTAACACACAACGATATCGTAAAGAAATTTCCCAACGAATTTTTCACATATATGTTTGCTGGATGTACGATTAGTTGCGAGTTACATTTACGCGTTGGTATGCGAAAGAAAATGCTTTTATCATCAAAAAATCATTACTTTGATAATGCGTCTCGTGAAATTTTCTGAAATTTAAAATATTTATTTGGTAACGGATTAATTTTATACTGTTATGTACACTGTTAAAAATGTCATGAAGTTTCATGAACTTTTAACACATTATTAAAAATTTTATGAAATTTAATGTACTTTTAAATTACACAATTTGAATTTAATTTCATGACATTACATTAAATTTAATGTATTTATAATTGAAAAGTATATTTGTGTACATGTACATGAAATTTAATGTATATTTCATAAAACTTTATGAAATGTAATGTACTTTTCATAAAATTTTATGAAATTTCATGTACACTTTCATCACATTTAAGTAACTATTTGTGTAACTTAGTTTTCGGTTAAATCATTCATTACTTTTAATTTTGTTCATAACTACGAGTTTTATTTACATATAAAGGAAGCATTTCTAACAGTGTATATTTAAAGATATATCAGAATATTTTTTAGAAGAAAATTTTCTTTGTATCTATTTTTTTACTTGTATGTTTCTAATATGAAATTTAATTAATTTCGATGGATATCGAAGAAAAATATCGTATAGAAGTGTATGGGCTTTTTGTAATTATGATTATAATTATTGTCATGCTTTACGCAATTAATTATTACTAAACCTTAACTAAACCTCGAACAGCGCTTCATGGCGCGGTTTGTTTACCGAACTGCGCTGTGAATAAAGCACGTTTACGCTCGGGGCCCCCTTTTTACGTGATTTCGCGAAGGAGATCGCACACTATGAACTTCCTTCTCCACGCCCACGTGATGTAAACGAAGAAGAAGAGGGAAAGCCCTCCGGTATATACCGGTTCCTCAAGAAGGCGTAACCTCGGCCTCAAACTACCGTCCACACTCATTATCGTTCATGCCGGTATCTCAGTCGTCGATTCGTCGCCTCTTTGGCTGGATCGATCGATCGAACATCCCTCGTTACTCACTGATCGTATAAGTATGGCATGCTTTATATATGTGTGTGTGTGTGTGTGTGTGTGTGTGTGTATTTAAGCCTCCGCTTATCACGCTTCAAGATGGAAGAGGATTGACTGAATACTCAATTCTTATAATATATTTATGAGCAAATCGTTAAAATCGATTTCAAATTTTGTTAAATATGAGTATGACGCAACAATTTAGAAATAATACTTACAAGTAAAATTTAATTAAAGAGAATGACTTGAAATTTAAGGGTAAGTGATCAATTTCGATCAGAAATATAGATATCGTAGTGTGAAGGATAAACAAAATTAATTAAAATTGCGCATATAATGAAATTAGATTTTTAGTCATTGCAAAAAATTCAAGCTTTTTCTTGGAAAGAAATTTATTCTCTCTCTCTCTCTCTCTCTCTCTCTCTCTCTATATATATATATATATATATATATAAAACAGAAAAAGTGACCATCTTTCTAATTATTGGATGTCTCGTATGCAACATTATAATTTTATGAAATTTTAATAGACAACTTTTATTTTTCTTAACCGAAATAATAGTCAAATTGCCGCTAGAATAATACTGAAAGTTGAATAATGCTGGAATAAGGTTACGTTCCTGTATTGAAGGGGTGCCGACGTGGCAGCGGTGGTGTTGGTAGCGATACATACACATACATAGAAGAAAACGCGAAGGAAACGAAGGAGAAAAAGGCGGCGGCGGAGGAGGGTAGCCGGTAGAGCGGAGGATATTCTTATGAATCGATGAAAGAACCGCGAGCATGCGCGCCGGAATCTTAATAACTCATGCGATACCATCCCCTGGCATTCGCCCACTCCCGCCGTTCTGTTATCCAACCACCCCTACATTATCAAGCCTTCCCTTGCTCGCCTTGTTGCCCGCGGCAAAATATGCCATCGTAACATACAGGGGTGGCGTAAACACGAGAGCCGGGAATTCTTTTCGTACTTTTGTGAATATTTCGTCACCGAACGCGGAAACGCGCCTCTCTTGCTCTATTCTTCATCATACGCACGAGATAGTGTCAGAAATCTTCGAGTATTTTCTGAGGTGACACTCGAAGACTCCTCTTGCCCAGGAAAGGGCTTTTACGAAGATAAGTACATGATAGAAGATGGTACATGAAAGAATATTTATGACTTTTGATCTTTGCATTGAATTCGATCCTCTTTCGAGAAGATAATGAAGTCGAATAGACGACATATATGATTCAAATTATATTTCTATATGAAAATTATAAATGCATTTAATCTTAATCACAGTTATAACTTACCTTTACGCATTCTAAAAACGAATATTGTTAAATGCAATAATACATCAACATCTTTTATCAACATTGTTGTTATTTAATAGCGTTACGTAATTGACTATGCAGTTGATAATGAGATCATGAATAAAAAAATTTATTTTGGTCTAGAGAAGTTTCTTTTCTCGAATAAAGGAACTGGCGATAACCTCATGATACTCGGGACGCACATATACGGAGTAAAGGAAGAGAATCCCGCGCTCGCGTCGCTCGGAGGAGACACGCCGAGCACCTCGCGCTCGTATATCCGATGGCTGGCGGCGCAGAGGGGGCGCAAGGGGGAGCACGCGAACAAATTAGCCCTCTATCTGAAACAACTTCTCGGAATAGCCGTTACTCACACGGACGAGGATCGGGTCCATATTGCCGGGCCGAAACGAAACGGCCGAGAGTGCGTCGTACGAGGAGTCGAAAGCTGGAGGAGGTGGAGGTGGCGGAGCGAAGGAGGCGAAGGCGGACGCGCCGTGGAAGGAAATAAAAGAGTGCCTCGGCGTACGAGGCATTTCGAATTTCCAGCTCGGGATCCGCCGCGAGGGCCGCGGGGCCGCCGGGTCCTGTATCTGGTCAATCCGTGGATAAGCGGTCGTTCGAACGGTGTTGAACAGGAGTGAATATTTATACCCAGGGTCCTGCCTTCGCACCTTCCTTGCCGTTGTCGTCGTCGTCGCCTGCCTCGCGTTTCCACCTTTGGGCTTCGCCAGCGGTATCTTCTTGATTACCTGGTCCTAATTAATTCCTCAAGCTTTATCTTTATTTTTACCACGTAGCCGCCAACCACGCGGCGGCTGAACAGACCGATCGAGTCATTCCTTTGAGCTAAGGTGGAAAGAGGGATGACGGTCGCGAATCAGGGACGGGAGGGGCTATAGAGAAACAGGTATGGTCATCGACTCCTGTCAGGAACGTCCTGAAGACGCGATGGACCATTGCCATTACTTTACAAGCGATTGCGTGAGAAACATTATATGTACGTTGATACGATCACATCATTTTTTGTAAATTCCCTTAGCCTTTTATGGTGAACATAGCTGTTTCGATTCGTGTCAATTATTCGCACAACCTCAAAACGTTTTAAATAATAAACTATCAACAAGTTTCTGAAATTGACATAATTTTTTAAATCTTTATAAAAAAGTCTTTAATAACTAGAACTCTAATTACTTTAGGCATTAACGCGATGATGCGTAAAATAAAGAAACATTAAAAGTATCTGTCAATGTTAATTTAGACTATAATTTTATCTTTTCATAAAGCATCGAATTGCCAGACGTTTCGATTATGTCGTGAAGGTGCACGAAGTTGCAACCGGATTTGTCTTAATCTAAATATGCTTCTTCACTTTTTCCTTCAGACTCGTAGACGTCGTCAGTGACGTCATGAAGAAAGGTAGGTCACGGCCAAGCCTTCAACTTCGACAAGCGGTTCGGTTCGCGCTACGGCTATAAAACGCAAGTCAAACATGCATGTGTCGTACTGCAAGAATGTCACGTGAATCCTTCGCGGCGATAATAGTTATTCTACTAATAGAAGTAATTCGCGAAACAAGTGCGTTTCATGAACCAACTGATCAATTGGCACTGAAGGTTCTTCAATCAACCGTTAATGGATAATGTATGGTCAATTCTCTCTGGACGCCATACACAATATTTGCACCGGATAATACCTATTTTGATCGAGATTAACTCTTCTGCAATCGATCGAATGCATAGCGGCCAAACCATATCTCGCGGCGATCAAATGTCGATTTAGTTCGTCATAAATCTTCTCGATAAAATTCGCCGATATCCTTATTACGAAGAGTGAAGTAATGCCGTATGTCTGAAATATCCCCGGCAAAGAAGTAGTTTAACGGTTAACGAGGACGTATAATATTGACGTATGATCTTCTTGATGAGCGTGGTAACGAGATGTGGCCGCGCGTCTCTACGCCGGGACGCACGGTATCATTTTTAAGCGCCGGAAATGAGTTATTAGCGGTTGCGCGGCGTGTACTCAATTGTCCTGATTTGGAAACCTCTGATCCGGTCCTTCTCCCGACAGACAAAGTTAAGTCACCGCGTTTCCGTGCCGCTGGTCATTACTGTCAGCAACCTTCCATAGCGAGGACTGTCCGATAAAGTAACATTATGTTCGGATCGAATCACCGGCGCATCGACAAGACTGTCTTGCCTCAAAATTGTTTCTCGCGTAATCGATTATCCGAAATTACTTTTTGTCAGGTGTTTTACAAGCTGTCATACGAAATAATAACTTCATAAGACCACAGAAAGGATCTTTGGAATTGCTACTCAAGAAAATAATTGAGAACAATATTTTAATCTTAATGCTTACGAATATTTACAATGATTATTTTTTTGAGACAGTTCTAAAGGCATGTCTTTAATTTAATGCAGGTACACTGTTGATAATATCATTCACACGTATTAATATATATATTTTGCGCGGTCCACGATTATTTCATCGCCGAAATCCTAAAGTGGTTCTGCGGTCTTTGAATTTACCGAGGCGCTTGGCTCTTAATTATCATAACGAGCGCGTAAATTAGCCGCCAACCTGCCAGCGGCGGTGCTTTAAATTAGATTTTAATTAATTTACACGGTTACGATCGCGCTCTTTTATCAGATCCGCGCGGTACGACGACGCACTTGAAATTCCGAGGACGATGGCACTTTACGACGCCCTAACGAAGCCACCTGCCTAGCAGCTCTGTCCACTCTGTTAATTTTAATCGGGTGAGATGCTTTCTCGCGAATTAGAGGGGGGACAAAAAGAGAGAGAGAAAGAGAAAGAGAGAGAGAGAGAGACGGACAGAAGATTCGTGGGATGGAATGGCAAGAAAAAAGTTGCCTCGGTGCTACGCGCTCGTAAAAGACCTCCGTATCGAAGTGTCGTCGCACTGGCGGAGTCGCTTGGGAACGCCGAGCACGATCAAATGAATCAACAGAGACAATTAATAGCCCGGCAACGGCCTTGGAAGAGCGTCGGGACGCCGCCACCCCCACCGGCGAGTGCGGTGCGAACAACAGATCTATCTATGTGTTCTGAGCACACATTCGAAGGGTGTCAGAAACGCGAGGGTCGGCTTCTTAATCGGCGCGATTTAATCTCCATGCGATAATGCGCCGAATAACGCATGCGAATGTGAGTGTAAGCCTGAAAATTTTTAACCGTCTATAAATAAAGAAGATTTAAGAATGTTAAAGGATTATTAAAATTTTGTTAGAGTTTTATTTAAAGAATTTTTCTGAAAAAGTTTTACGTTTTACGCTTTTACAATTTCCTTTACATCTATGTGTGATCTTTGAAAACTTTGTAACAGCGATGTTAGAGATTTTTTTCATTTTTTGCATTAGCTGTCAGCGTTCTTTATGCACATACGTTATTTTTAAAATAAATAGCATTGTGATTTGAAGAATCAAGGGCAGTTGATAATTTATCGTTAACTTCAGAGAAGTGCCGGCACGTGGACAACAAACCTATCTATCTACGACTGTCTGGTAAATACACTGCTGCAAAGCCCAGTACTTCATAGTTGGATTTTCTATCAACGCCTGCATTGATGAAATCCAGCTTGTATCGTCTGGTAGCTTGACAAAATCGACGCTTTTTAATCGATAACGTCAAATTACATATTGTAACAAAGTTACTTTTTTACATAAGCAAATCTCTTAGCTTACTATGATATACGTTTGAATTCGTATGTAAAAACGTATATAATACGAGATTAATTAAAATAATTGATCTCTATCGTGGCAAAACACTTGACGAAACTTAATGTCAGTGATATCGTTGTCCAGATTTCCCGTCGTAAGAAGAGCACTTGATACACAAATTCGCAAATCCGTGAGCGTCGATGGGCCACGGAAGGGAAAATCTCTGCTCATTTAACCAGCCCAAGGGTTCAACCCTTCCGACGTTTCCACCCTCCGACAATATTTAATGCATGTTTTAAGCGTAATTAAATGGTAGAGGGTTTACCGTCTGCGACCACGGCCGCCCTCCCACGCAAATTATCGCGTTTAACTCCCTCTTCGTCAACCAACTTACTCTCCTTCTTTCTCCTTCGGTCTCTCATCGGCTGTCCGCCGATGGCATTTCAGGGCGGCTTCGCCAGAGTCATAATGTACTTTTCATTAGCTACGCACCCTTTTCGCGGCGCACATTCAACCCTGGAATATTCATCGCCTCTCACAACCCTTTCCTTTAGAAAGTTCAGCACGCGCACTTCGTAACTCCCACGGAACGCTCAACAGGTTTTAATTACCATCGACGCCTCATCGACAAGCCGCGACTACAAATGACGGCCGACTGTGAAATGTAATTTTTCCTACATTGGCAAAAGCCGTGATCGTAAATTAATTTAAGATATACGAGATCGACGAGCAAAACTTTTGATTTTGAATTTTGAAATTACATTATTCTTTTTTTCTTCTAATGATTTACAATTAAAATGTCAGATTCGTGGTATGATTAACATTGACTGCCATGATCGGCGTCTTTTCAATTACTTCCGTTAACCTAGAAAAATTATTTCACAGTCGGCCGTCATTTGTAGGTTTATCGATGAGGCGTTGATGGTAAATGAAACCTGTTGAGTGCTCTGTAAGAGTGCGTTCTAGTGGTCAATAAGAACCGGCGCTAGCGAAGTTTTTTAAAATGCTTGTAAAAAAAATAAATACCATCTAATATAACATTTTTAATGAGACAGAGAACTAGATAATATAAAGTAAAAAGTATGCTAATTAACATAATATTCGTGATGATATCATTATGATATTATTATAATATCATTATGAGCTTATGATAATGAAAATTCTACTGTGGTTCACGTAAAACTTGCAAGGCATGTGTTAATCTTTAATAAAAAAATATCACTTTCAATATGCATGAAAATTTAATCTTAAAAAAATAGTCTACCAAATGAATTATTGTGAATTAATCGATGTATGATAACGCAGTCTTTAATCTTATAGCATGTTTATAAAGTGTATATTCTTCTTGATTTCTTTACTTGGACTAAATCAGAAATTCGTTTGGTATTTATTACATTCTCTAATTCCATGAGACAATGGACTGCTGACATCACTTCGTTGCATCACCCTTCGCGATTTTGTAGATCCACCCTTCTGGTCCTCGCGGAGCTCCAAAGTCAAGAATAACCCTTGCTTTGCATCTCACCTGTTGCTCGCCAACCCTCGACACCCCCGATGCTGGCGCTTCAGCGGAGGTGGCTAATTAAAGAGTCAGACGGCGGCTGGTTTCGCGGCAGCTTAATACCCGGCACCTTCTACCCTTCGAGCGACGGCTTCGCAACCCCTCTCCTCGCTTTCTCTATCCTTGCCGGGGATGGGACACGGACCGCGACATCCGCCCTCTCCTCCCGGTCTTCGTTCCTCTCGGTTTCACGGGCTCAGAATTAATTAGCAACTCCGGTTAAACAGGGGACGGACGGCGCCGCGGCGACTCATTTAGGGGATGTTTATTTTAACTTCAGTTTCCCACAGCGCGGTCTTCTCTCTTATCCGAGCTGTGGTCCCGGAGGCTGGTGACTTTTTTATTACTTAATTAACTTCCTACCCCGACTTCTTTTCTCTTGCGTCACCGCTTTTCCAGCCACAACACGACCATCGTTCTTTCCGCAAAGCGCTACCCTCCGCGCTATTCTCTGCCCTCTATTTCCCTTAACATCGTCTTTTATGCAATAACCCTCTTTAACCCCCCTTGGAATCTTCTTGAGAAGACATCTACGCGCTGCATTAATGCTAAATGGGATTAATAAATCAAAAATTAATAATAAAATGGAGATTAAATAAATTTTTTTTCTTTAAAACAAAAGCAACTCTCCATTTAAGCAACTTTGTAGATATATATCGACGTTTAAATTGCTGCAAAAAACAAGCCTTCCCAGAATTATTTAAGAGATGAGCAACGAAACTTGACGCGAATCTTATCTCACACACGAAACATCTCGTGCGTATATAATTAAAAGTGTAATCAAATTGTTGTACAGCGTTAATTAAAGATCTCGCATGTCCGGGAAACGAATTAAACATCGATCACGATCGCACAGCTCGTCGGAACCGATCCTTGGGGAGTCGCATGTGCTTCTCGACAGGTTCTATCTCTGTTCCTCTTCATCTCTCTTTTTTCCTCTTCTTCAGCGCAGTTCGGCCGCAATTATTTCCTCGTTATTTTTCACCGTGCGAGCGACTCGCGACCCGCTGCCTAATTATCACCGTGAAGATAATCATCCATGGACCAACCGTCTCCCTGCCGCCGTCGCCGTCGCCGTCGCCACCACCACCATCGCCGCCGCCGTCGCCGCCGCCGGGCAGCCGCTTCGTCCTCGAGAAGAGAGCCCCGGAGAGAACCCTGTAATTATAATACCAGCGTCGAATGCGAGTCCCGGGCACGATGGCGGTGGTGCGAGTAAGAGGCAAAGAGGACGCGAATCGTTTCTTGCGAAATTGCTTACGGCTCTCCGCATTTCTGCACGTGAAACCCTTGCAACGCGTGGCTGGGCCAAGCATGCCGGTCAGAGCCGGCGCGCACGGGAACGCTTGCGTGCCGCGGCACTGAGGACACAGCAAATTAGGTGTTAGAGAGCCGTGAATTTACGAGGTGACTTTTTTACGTGCGCAAGAAGTCTCGCTGAGAGTAAGGCCTCGAATCTCTCACCGTCCAGTGGCACCGTGAATCTCACAAGGCAACGGATCTTTTCTCTCTTTTGTTGGATACGTTTCCGCAAAGAGCGTGTTCCCAGAATATAATTAGAGGGAGTAGCGAGTTGGGGGATCTCGAAAAAAAGAATGAATTTAGCGAGCATCTCGTTAGCTCAGTAGTCATAAGATTTGATTTACTGACTAGTCTCTACTTATAAGAATCTTTATTGTTCTAATTATATTCGGATTAATTAATAAAAAATGTTATTTTACAAAATTACATGCGATTTATCTTTGACCCATAATGATCTATTTTCTAGAAAATGGAAAACAAACGTGAGATAAAAGTAAAAGTAAAATGTAGCTTTATTCTACTTTGAGGGAAAATACCTTATTGTAGGGAAGTAACCATAAATCAATTAATTCGGATAAATTCGTTGATGTATTAAAATTGCTTAAGTGAAGCACGATTAACGAGGGATTTATCAGCGAGGCTTTTAACTTCCACGATACCGAAACCGGAAGCTCATCTAATTAATTTTGTAGAAAGAAATCCCCTCTGACGGAGGTTGATTCCACAATTAAAAACGATGATAGAAAGGTGACGAGAAGGAAGAAGAATAAGTAAGAAGTCGATAGAAGGGGAGAGGAGATCGGGATTATTTTGTTATGTCTCGTGGTGAGCCGGGTCGTCCAGCAATTAGCTGTCCTATAATTATCTCCTTCGTTCTTATTAGCCCATTCCACTCGAAGCATTGTTTGCGTTAATTAGGGGACAAAGTAATATCCGGTAACAAAATAAAATATTTTGCCGCTCAATTCGTTCTATTGATATTTTAAGATCACACAAATAAAAATGTTTAATCATAAGTTATTTGATAAATGAATATAAATCAACGTAAACGTGAACTTTTGTAACGTATCGAGGGATGAGTAATGTTAAAAAAATTAATTGACTCCAAATAATCGATTTAAAAAATTTAAAAAAATAAAAAAGATTTAAAAAAATTTGTTTGATATTTATTACATTCATACAAATTTAAAAAAATAACGATTTTTATAATCTCGGAAATATTGATAATAATTGATTAATCTATAATTTTTTTAAATTAATTTAATATTAAACCTATAGGCTAGTATTTCGTTCTTATTTCAAAGTCGTCTTAAGTAATGTCTTCACTCTTGATTCACCACTATTGTCTCAGATTGCTACGCATCATCAATAATACATCAAAGTAATACATCAAAAGCAGGAAAACGCATAATAAAAATTTTTGTAAAATATATTAAAATATTTTTCACACACACAATTTTTTGCAATCGGAAAAACAGACTTATAAAATACCGGAAACTTTCTTGTTTTTGAAGACGAATTAAATCATATTTATTTATATATATTAATATAGAAATATAGAATATTAATTTTATATAATAATTTCCATATATATTCTATATATAATTTAACAGTCGTCATAGTTGCGAACATAGCTTATTTCATTTTTGACACAATTTCAGATATATTTCAGATATATAATTATTTATTAGTTAACGAAATAAAAGAAGAGTTTTCGATATATTTTATAAATCTGTTATACTGTTGATTACAAGTATTGTTTTATTGAAAATCTGAGATAATAGCTCTGTGGCTAATCGGTTCTTATATTTAAGATCTTAAATACGGTCGAAAGATATAAACTAATCATCGTATTAACATTTTAAGGCATTATTTAAGACAGTATTGAAATAAGAACAAACTATGAATATCATGAATGTTTTTGTTTCTGCAGAATACATCAATGTGTACACGAGAATATGACAGTCAACCAATTTTTCATTATGTATTCATTCTTTTTGGAAAAATGGAAGATTGACTTGTTTTTGTTACGCGATAGCTGTGTACATAAATGTTGGTAATTACTATACGTTCGGTAAAATCTAATAATAAAATCTAATAATAAAATTTAGTAACATTGAATAAAAAAATTATCGATTTAGGGAATAATCGAATTTAAAAATATCGGGAAACTAATTGATTCTTTGACTAAAAAGTATCTTTGACTAAAAAGTATCTTTGACTAAATGTAACTTCGATTAATCGAGTGATTTTTGCTCATTTTTAATATGAAAGAGAAAAAAAAGAATTTTCACGCTGCAGCTAATCATGGTTTGCCGAAACGATCTGTTGTTGCAGCAAAAGAATTTGTCACTCTTATGACTACATCGGTTTCTTAATAAAGTATGCCTACTGATTATATCGATTACAAACTGAAAGTTTACTGATATAATTAACGCAACAAAAGTACATATATGAATGACACTTAAACTGAATTCTTCACTAAAGTTGCTCACTCGCTCACACGTGACATCGCCAACAAATGGAGGCGGAAATCTATCTTCTCATAAATAAAAAATCATATAAGATAAAAGACGCAGCATTATAAGATTCTTTATTCATGAATGATGTCTTGGAGTAAATGAGAGATGTATTTTGACATTACAATTTTCAGTTTCGTATAAAAATTAATCCTACCTGATACCTGGAAGTTATTTCATAATGTATTGATATAATAGCATCTAAAATATTTATCAAGAATACCAACACTTGTGTCTCTCACATGAAATTGATCTAATCATTGTAACACGTTTCCACTATAGCCACTCATTGAAGTCGTAACTAAATTTTTGTGACTCTTGCGTATAACGCTTATAGCTAATTAAAATTGGCTAAGCTGCTAAAGTTTAAATATCCATATGTTACAACTGAAATTTATCTCACACACAGATTTTTGCTACTGCAATTAATCTTTTTTTTTTAGTGAGGATAAATAAATTGCGTTAAATAATTGCGACTAACGCCACGTATTCATCAAATAATTCACAAATAATTGCAGGAAAAGCAAAAATTAAAGAAACAATTTTGGAAAAGGAAAAATTATATTGTGACTTATAGAGATTTTATTATACAAGGAATCCGGTAATTCTCGTGACAACGTTTATGTGCAGGTAGAGCGAACTAAACTGACTCAAAAAGTCCAACCATTTTTGCAATTTTCGCAATAGATAATGAAAAATTAATTATTAAAAATCGCCGAATGATCGCCGTGCATATCTGCTTACTGCCAAATGCAAGCACGCGGCAAAATAAGATCACCTAGTGATTGCTAGACGCGCGTGTTTTTTTCTATAAACGATTACATGCGAGCATTATGTCGCAATCCAGTGTCACGTTTCGTCAGGATGTCCGTTTTTGGGTCAATACATTTATGTACTCTACCCGGGGGTTGGACTAGCTGCGCGGACTTCAATCCTCGGAACCGAAAAGATATCGTAACTTATATGTGGAATAGCGAGGATCTGTTTGGGATATTTGTCGATAGTCGGGATAGTTTACTTCAAAATCGAGAGAAATCAAATGATAGGTATGAGGATTTGCAATTTGAGAGGCCGCTTCTAATTTTTGGAGGATGTTGAGTAGGTGGAAAGGATCTTTCTGTAAATCGAAGGCCTGTTTTATTTGGAATCTGAGCCGCTTCATTTGAACTCGCTTTCCTTCTCTTTTCTTCATAAATGTCAATTACGACCGAACTCCCAAAGTGAACCCGAAATCGCTACACTCTTCGGCAGCGATAAGCCCAATCCGCTACACTCTTTGGCAGCATAAAGGTAGGCTCAGTTTGGTGTAAAAGGAACGGAAAATTTCTGCCGAGAACAGACTTTAACAGCCGCTGCACTTAGGCAGGGTCAGAAACCAATCCGCTATGCTCTTTGTCAGCGAAAAGGCTCCAAGTCCGCTTTCGGAGGCAACCGATAAATTAATAATAAATTAATAACTACGAGTCAGATTCCAAAAAAATCAAGCGTGGTATTATGGTATTATTGTAAAGTACCTTTTTATTTCACTTCGCGAGATTACAGGATTGTAATAGCAATATGAACGTAATAGCGACAAAAGTAGAAATGGAGACTCTGAGAAAGGACGTGCAAGTCCCGGATTATAAGTCGATACTGACTTTGACTAAGTGTTCTTATTGAGTGTTCTTACTGACTGACTGACCGCTCTGCGTTTTTCGTCTCTATTTATATCCTAAAATTTACCATCACCACGCATGAATTTCTCAAGGGGGAAGGGTTTATCTCGATTTTTGTTTATAACTTCGGGCCCCTCTAGCGGCCCTACGTATCAAATGTGAGCTTACGTCAGCTCCGCGCGCTCTGTTATATTCATTGAGGTTGACCCGTAAATAAAAAAATTTACCGGTACGCGAGACTGATTATTTATATCTTTATTCTATCATAAATTAATTGTCGGTACGTGACACCAGTGCCTATACAATTTCCCGCGCTCCAAATAACCACAACCCCTGGATGGTCGTATTGTTGGCCGCGCGTTCAGTGATGCTAGACGGCAAATTAGTGATGGGCCAAACGGTTATTTTTACTAAATAGTTATAACAGTAACAGTTATAACAATTATAAAAATTATGAATAGTAACTGTTACTCCAAAATAACTGGTTAGTTAAATAACACGGTTCAACAAAATATAACTTTTTTTTCCACCTGAGTGAGA
>JANQDE010000082.1:409033-450480 GCA_037157785.1 Cephalotes varians
TTCCCCTTTTAAGACAATTGTGCCTGGATATGTTAAGAAGGAAATAAGAAGTCGTGGAGAGAGATTTTTGAATTTTCCTCATGGTAACGCCGGCGAGTCTGCCATGGATTTCGTCGTAATCTCACCTACGCCCTCTCTCTCTCCCAGCTGCGCGCCGCGCGAATACCAAGTTTCGACTGCATTCACTTCCCTCCCGCGCTTCTTTCTACTGCCGACCACCCCCGACGACGACCTCGAGACGCAAATATGAACGCGCGCGAGAGCCCATAACGTCACGATCGTTTTGCGATTGCGAGAATTCTTCGATTTTTCTGACGCAAATTGCAATCGTGGATTTTTAGGCATTCACAGATCTGATGATTAATCAGTACTTTTTCTAAACGGAAGAAGTACTCATCTTAACAAAAGAAGTGCAATTTTTATATAACTATATTTATATAAATATATTTAAAAATATACTTCTCTCTATTATTTAAAATATCTTTTAATAATCCGATGGCAGAGTTTTACGTCCAAGAATTATTAAATAATTGTTTAATATTGCGCTGAATTATGATTTAAGTAATGATTGATAAATTACTTCATTGTGATGTGAAGGACCTCAGTGGAAATCCTTTAAATTACATATTGATTTATTTTAGTATCTCCGACATTCTGATCATGAGATACTCAAGCTAAATCTTGATGACTAAATGAAGATTGATGGATTCTGATGTTTAGATTGATTTAATCTATTATTTTGGTCGCATCATCGTATTGTCATACTCTAACTCATTTTAGTTTTCTTTGGCATACTCTCTCAGCACTTATTGGTTCCTTCGTAAATGTTGCTTACTCTAATCGATTTAATCATCTACCAGTAAGAACTTTAACTTAAGGAATATTATGTAACGCTGATTCAGTAAAGAAGGAGGGGATTTAGTAGTAATAAATTATTTGATGTATAATTCAATTTGTTTAATTAATAAACAATTTCTAATCTTATTTTATGTCAATTATATTTGCGATAACTTTACAATTTCTTATAATTTTCTGCTAATGAAATTTTATTAAAATTCCGAAATTTTATTAACATTCGCGATGCGTTAAGTTTTTAAATAAAACTGGAGTCTACACATTTCCGAAGTCCCCTATATGTTTTGCTTAAAACGTAAGACTCGAATCTTAAACGTGCCATAGTAGGATAGTGTCGTAAAACTGTGGAGGGTAGTGCTATGGAACTGTAGGGGAAACATCCCCTCGGAATGGCCTCCTTATCGAGCACATCGGATAGTGAATGCTGCCAATTTTAAAGTTGGAAGACCGTTAAGAGCTTGTAAAAGCACTGAGACATCTTGTTTCGAAATGTTACGAACCGAAAGTAAAATTATCGTTAACAATTTAAATTAATAGTTTAATAATATAGAATATTAAAGCAAATATGCAATTTTGCTTATTTAAATAACAAATATTATCTATGTATTATCATAATGTAAGAGAATGATCGAATTGAATTTTATGTAATGATGACAGCATTCTGTTTTTTAATTGAAATTATAATACAATATTTTTTAATATGGAGAAAATTAACTTGAATAAATACGCTGAAAATCATCTATTGCTTAATTTTTGCTTGAAATTACAAGTATTTTTTACAATCCGGAGTGACATTAATTTTTAGAAGGAAGGGAGCTATTAAAGATAACTTCTATAAAGAACACGACCGCGAAACAATGCTTGGCGACCTTCCACTCGGCAAACTTCAAAATATGGCAATCTGAACAACTTGCGAATTGAATTGGCGCGACATGTGGAAGCGTGAATTCGAGAGTTGATCAAGCATCGCTATCGCGACTATCAGAAACACTGTTCTTGCGAAGCGGAAGCGGAGAGAGAGGAGGAGGAAAAGTGAAGAACGATATAACACCTCGGGGATG
Organism: Cephalotes varians; assembly: GCA_037157785.1. NCBI lineage: Eukaryota > Metazoa > Arthropoda > Insecta > Hymenoptera > Formicidae > Cephalotes > Cephalotes varians. The sequence continues at coordinate 410,950 of JANQDE010000082.1, forward strand.
GAAAAATTTAAGAGAGTGTGTTCTCAGATCCCACCGACGCGAGTCGGATGAACGGAGGAGACGCGGGTATACGGAGGGATGCAGGAAGATAGGGGAGGGTGAAGTGCTCGAGCGCGGAAGTAAGTATTGATTCAGATTCAGCTAGTTAGCTATGCTCAGAGTCGGCACCTACCCCGCCTGGCATCCACCTTCGGTCTTTTCTCCACCGTCTTCTTCTCCTCCTCCCTCTCTTCTCGCGATCTCCAGGCATCCCGCGAGAGGGTGGCCGGTGAGCAGCGGGCGGGAAGATTCTCGGGTGGAGCGAGGCTGAGAATGGGATAGGAGGAGAGGATGGAAAAGGGATGTAAAATAGGAGTGGGGCACAGAGAGAAGCGTGTGGAAATTCGCGGAAGGGAAATGTAGGTGACAACCTTCTTCCTCGGCGATTTCGACTACTTCCCATTCATCCCTTCCTCGTTCCTCCTTCGCCTCGCTCACTTCCTTCGTCTGCCATTCGCTTCGTTCTCCACTTAGGTACCTATCGCACTGAATCTCTTTGTATTCCCATGACAACGGGGTGGATGCACTCCAAGTACAAGCGGATGCGCAATAATGCACGGGTCAATGTTTCGGGAGAGCGAGATTCGGTAAATGTATGTGCTTCTTCTCTCGATAAGCACAGAAATTGTGTGCGGCTCGCGCGAAAACAAAATAATCTTCTGACTATTAATAATTTAGAGGAATAGATAAGGATTATTATTTTGAATGGAATTATGCCAGAGGACGGAGAAATTTCGGCGAATTGTGTTCTCTGTGACCAGTTCGAGCAAAATAATATTATGTGGACTAATTATCGCAATTGTCTAAGTGACTATTTAAAATTATCAAATCAAATTTATATCTTAAAAGACCGAGATATAACTACGCTATAGTATTATATCATGCCTATGATATAATAATTATATCTATATTATGCCAAATTATGTCAAATACAAAATAGGTTCTCTATTTTGCGGTACCAAGGTAGTTAGAAAAATAACAAGCGCAAATCTATGGGCCGCCTTCTATATCGTTTAATAATTATAAATTTTAATGAAAAGCGAAAACCTTTAGAACGGTCTGATCATCGCTCTTGCAAACCGATAGAGAATGGTACTCCTAGGCTGACGCGGTCGTAATACTTCGCTGTTTTTCTCACGCATTCCGTTCTCGAGCTCACAGCTTTACAGGCGTCTCCATCTCGTGGATTTTTCTGCAACCAAGGCGTCGCGACGCCTTAGCAGCTAATAAGAGACGCCACCGGATCAAGACGCTTGCACTTGCGTTGCGGCGCTTGCTGTGAACGGATCTCTTTGCACGAACGAGACACTGAGATGTAATGAAGACATGGTTGCCTTGAAACGAACTGCATAATATTAGCGATTGAAAGTATTTTACAAGTAGATTTAAATCTATTGGTGTAGTTTCAAATTTTCTATAATTACTTCAAAAAATACTTCAAAAAGCAGTATTTTCAAGTAGACTTAAACCTGGACGAAATAGATTCGAATTCTTTATGAAATTTCCTCTATGAAAAAATTTTTTATTTTAAATACTTTGTGTTGTACTTTTTACTATTTGTAAAAATTTTTAAATTATAATAAAATAATATATTAAAATAATCGTTTTATACAAACGCGCGCGCGTTTTGATTTGAAATAAAACTATTAGTAAAATATTCATAAAAGATTCGAACATATTCATTCAGATTCGAACCTATTTAGAGATAACATTCTTGTTTCTTGAGATTCCAAAGGATTCGAATTAACTTTCATTTACAACAATCGGTTGCAAAATGATTAACTTCTTTAAGGGACAATGCCACTCTAATGACTGAAAAAAAGGGCATGATTTTGATAATTTTTTTTGTGCGCACAGTAAATCCGATACAAAATTAATTTTAAGGCTTTTATTATACATGTTTTGACAAGCAATTAAAAATTTTTTCATATATTTTGTGGCAAAATGGCGGCGTTAGAGCCCAGCAAAGAGAAGTCCTCTTTGTGAATAGTGGTACACGTGCGGTAAAATATCTTCAATTTTCCAATCTGGAACAGAGAAGTGAAAAATTTGAATTCTATATATAATTCACTAGTGAAGTACGTACGGAAAAAAAAATTAAAAAAATTTTTATGAAAATGGTGCTTATTGAAAAAAAAGTTTTCATTTTTCAATGAAAAATTACGTAGAAAATCATTTGTAAAAAAAAGTTCTCAATAAAACGGAAAATCCATACGTAGTTCTGTAGAAAATAATTTTAAAGCTGTTCAAAATTTTAAATGAATCAATAAAGATTTCTCGGAGTTATGTTACCGCCTGATTTGAAAAATGCTGTTTCAAGAAAAACGTGTTTAAAGTTTTATTTATCATTTTTCCATAGAAAATGATTTACAATCTGCGATGCCTGCGCCATACAATTGGCCTTCTAAATTAAAGTAGAAGCCTAGAGTTCGTAGGTACGTTAATCCTTTCATTATTCCAGGTATGCGAATCATGACAATAGCGCACAAAGGCTCAGAAGAGGTTCGGAGCACTCTACGCGCAGATACATATATTAACCAGAATAAGCAGTTAAAAATTTTTCTCCTCCATAAAACTCATCAAACTTTATTCTTTAGGTATAATTTAAGCTAAAAAATTTTTTTCGATTTTTTAAATATTCTAGAGTGGCATTACCTCTTAAGAAATTATTTACGAGCGGTTCTTAAAATCTTGGCTGAATGTGAAGAATGAGATTTTTTCTAATTCAATTATATCAACTATCTACATGTTTTTTTAAGAAGCATTAACGAAAGTTGAGTATTTTAACTTTATTAATTCTAATGACTATATTTTAATTTGTCTTTTATCATCATCCATTATAATTCTGTTTTTTCTAACTTATTTCTTATCTTTATGCTTATAATATTTATTTATGTAATCGCGATTGAAGAAATCAAATTGAAATTTGTTTCGTTATTTTCTTAATTCACATTAAACGTATTCTATCAAATTAACATCCAAATTATCTTTGCTTGTCTTTGGTTTTTTTATTATATTAATTATATCAAATTTTGTAAATATTTAAAATTACTCAAATGTCAAAAATTCGAAATTAATTGGTCGGAATCGATCATTTTGCTATTACCATGTATGAAATATTATTTCTTATTAATATTACTCGAATCCTAGAAAGTAAAGTTTAATTATTAGACTTGATTCAGATTTTTAAATACAAAATACATTGAACTTCAGCTCATCCCTACATAATATATTTAATTATATTGTAATTTTATATATACTTATATGCAGATATTTATCAATGATTTCTTCAATTATTGAGAAAATCGTAAAACGACCTTTCAATCATAAGACAAGATCTTTCTATGACATATATTTAATTTAATCCGTTTTTTTACCTGTCCACGAGTGATGTTACATTTATTATTGGACATATTGTTAAGTACAGCATGTTCCACTTCATATTTCCTCTTAAGGATGTATTCTTGAAGAATTTAGAGTCTAAAATCTTAATATAAAAATCGAGTTTATAATAATTATAATAATTTTTAAATTAGTAGCAATCAAAGTTCTAATTACAACTGACATTTCGCGCGCTTAGACATGATCCCATACAGAACATAATATCTATTATATATCCATCCGATATTCTTGATGGATATTAAAGATATGAATATCTGATATGAATACTGATAAATAACTATTAAACACACATGTTTTACATATACAAATGTCCGCAATACAAGATCTCATAAATATCTGTAAGAACATAATGAAGTGAATTCGATTAGACGCACTCAATGCGCACTGGTGCACATTAATGCCATTGTACACAAATTATCGTAAAGATATGTTTATAAATATAGAAACAAACTAAGCCGCAAAATCTTCAATATACTTTAATGTGCTAATAAAATATGTATTAGACATTTATTATTCAAGATATTTCATTTTTACATCAGATTAGATTAGTGTACTGCTCTAACGTGCATCAGTGTGCACTAGAGTGCGTCCAATTGAACTCGCTATAACTCGCCGATGTTCATTAGACATCATCTCCATTGGATAACTACATAGTTATCCAAGTATATAAATAATTATTATATAATTTATTATATAAATAATTATTGTTATAACTTAGATATTATATAGTGGTATATAGTGGTTTATAATAACTATATTAATAAAAAATTTGGCATATAACTTTTCAGAAATATTAAAGTTCTTGAATTTTAATCTTTACATAGATCTTAAATTATATTATCAAAATATATCTTTTTTATATCTTTCGTTTTAGAGCCTACTTTTAAGGATTCAGCTTCAAGAAATTATTATTATTAAAATATAAATGAAAAATCTTTTAATGCTGCGCCTTTTATTCTCACCTGTGATTTTTTATTTACGAGAAATAGAAAACCGCTGCGTCCATCACAATGTTGCGGCGATACTGCTAGCTAGATGTATGGATATTTAATAGATATCTTTAATGGCTACTTGGTAGACATGAATATATGGATAATATGTGGATATATCTAATGGGTATTAAGAAGCTACATACACTTAAAAATTTTGATAAAATGCGTTTTTTGTTTTTTTTTGCATATTCGAAAAGTATAAGGTCTTGAGAATATTCCCTGCAAGTTTCAAAATGATTCCTTGAAAATTGTCGGAGATATAGCGAAAAAGATCCAAGCGTGTTCGACACGTTCGGGCGCAACGTCATAATTCTTAACAGCAGGCAGTCACACCAATCGTTTGATGCTATTATGTCCGGAGAAGATTCACTGTATAGCCCTGGAATGGATGACTCTATGTAAATTTGAAAAAAAAATTGTTATCTACGTTTTTATTTATTTTTATTTTTATCAATGTCAAATTTTAAACACGTTTTTCTCGAAACCATATTTTCAAAACGTATATCAGAAATATCTCAGAAATGGCTGAACCGATTTACTTCAAATTTGGAGGACTTAATCTATACAAAAAAAGGTAGTTTTTAACGTAGCAGATTTTTTTTAGTAACCCTTATTTTTTTACAGCCTTGAAGACATCACATGAGTGAGGACTCTCATAATGCGTTTTTTTATCCTATCTTATATGATTTTTATTTATAAGAAATAAAACTCCAACGCATTGATCTTTCGGCTTGCCGCGTACTGCTTAGAGGTGCGATTTTGTGCCCGGGCACACTTGTGTGATTTTTTCCCCTCCATTTACGTACACAGAAATTCTTTGACGAATTCGTCACTCGGATAGACAGAGCATCTCTGTATGCGTAAGTGGAAGAGGAAAATCGCATCTCTGCTACTGCTCGCAAGAGAGCGCTCTTTAGTGAAGAGTTTAGTTCAATATTGGAAATCATATTGGAAACATAAATTTAAATATTTATTAAAATATCATTTTCAAAATTTAAAAGATTCAGATTTAGTATTTTAAAAATTCATTTACTATATTTTTCAAATATTGCACTATAATATGCTAAACCTGAATTTGATTCAAATAAACATTTCAACAAGAAGTCATTTTCTAATTTTAATGCTTTAATTTACTATAATCAAATTGAGAAGTTTTATTATAAATATTATTTAAATTAGATAAATCTAATTTTAGTAAATATATTTATTAAAATTAAGAAAATTTTTTTCTCAGTGTAGAAAAAAGATTTTAACTGCACTACAAACTACACATATATGTACGTGCGATATTGATGTAGTATATATAATTAATTGTAATAACGTGTAATAGTGTAGTAGTATAATATAATGTTGTGTATAGTGATGTTTCATAAATCGTAACGTAAATCATGTGTAAATCGCATTCGGTAAAACAAACAATTTTAGGAGTTCGGTCTTGAGAATCTTTAGAATTCTCTTTTAAGATAATAGTTTTAGTTTTATATATTACTTTATTTAGATACTTTATTTGTTAACATAATCCTCTCAAAACGCACTTCCTCCAACATTTCTTCAGGTTCCCGATTTCTTCTCGGAAGTGGATTTCTTCAAGATCCTCAAAATAGGCCTCTATTGCATTTTTGATTCAAATATGTAATGATGAATTCATTTTCATCTATAATCAAAACGCAGTATGAAATCCGTTGGGTTCTTTTTAAGTACCTCCAAACAGTCAGCTGATGTTCGCATATCAATTTGCTTTTGGTTTGCAGAGCAAAGGCAACGACATTCATCTTGTGGAAAGTTTTTTCATATTCAATTCATTATGCAAAATAAAATGAACTTGTTCAATTGAGATGCCCATGGCCTCTGCTATCTCGCGCACTTTTATTCGCCTGTCAGACAAAATCAAATCATGGATTTTATCGAGTTTCTGATGTGATAGCTGTTTTTGGATCTCCAGAATGTAGTGCATCTTCAATGCTTGTTCACTTGTCTGTTTATTCAAAGTCGAACGGTTTCATAGAAAAGCTATAAGTCACCCAATATATAGAAAAAGATCTTTTCGTAGATTTTCTTCGTTATTTTTCTTTTCAAAAAAAGAATCGAATCACATCTCGAAGTCCAAGTTTATATATTTTTATTATCACTCGAAGCTCTTGTATTGAAACAATTATTAAACAAAGAATGGCGGACTGATTTGAAATTTCGCGTGAGTTATTAAAAAAAAAAGAAGGGAATTATATGAGCACATATACAGTTGTTCCTCATGCTCTCTATGAGTACCCGAACAAGTATTCTTTAAACCACTCTCGTACATTATTCAGACACGCAGATTACACATATCACAATTTACCGATGCCGGAATCTATTAAAATTTGTGTTTCAGTCCAATCGCTGCGTATTTACAATTGAACATGATATTCTCCTAGTTAACACGAAGTCCAAAATCGAGACATAAGATGTCTTAAAGATGTTTAAGGACCATTCTACAATAAGCCATAAGTCATAAATCAGAAGTCAGAAGCAATAAATTGATCAATCATAATCAAGTATTTTTTTCACATTTGTCTGTGATTAGTCAATTTATTGCTTCTGATTTCTGATTTATGACTTATGGCTTATTGTAGAATGCCTCTAAAAGATACTTTAAAGACATAGAGTTTCTCAAAAGTTAGGATACCAGGTAATGATTGGATCTCACTATACGTAATAGTGAACATGTAATAGAATGAAAAAGACAGAGCGATAGACAAAGTAGAATAACTATTGCTTTTTCACTCTATTACTTCTCTCTCACTCTATCTTATAAAACATTCCTTATTAATAAAGACTGTTGTAAGGGCCTTAGCAGAATGGTCTTAAGACAATGTTTTATAATTTAAGTCTTTAGTAACGCACAATATTATCTTGTGTCTTAGGCCTTAAAGTTGTATTAAAGTGTTATACAACTATAGTCAGCCATTCTGTTTAGACCCTAATTCTTATTTCTTTTTCGCAGTGTTTTTCCATTCGGTGCTGTTTGTCCACGAAATTTTGCTCTTTGCGTTGCAACAACTGAAGATTGATCTCTCTAAAATTTCAGCATTTCTGCTCGTTTTTTTGGCGAATATCGCTGCATAAATTGTACACATCTTCACTGTAATACTTAAACAACGACTGCAGGGAATCCAAACCAGTTTCGGCCGTTTTATAGCATGTGATCGCATGGAGGGGATAGACTGGCCATACACACGAAGCATGAACCTATGTCCGTATATTACACGGACATGGGTGGGTGGCCTCCGTTTGGACACGAATCGATTGGACACGAGCCACTCATAGCGCTTGAACAGTGGAAAGCCTCTAGGCACCGTTCGCTGTGGTTGGTTGTGTCCAATTGAGCCGTGTCGAAACGGGACGCTCCCACATGAGGTTCATGCTTCGTGTGCGTGGCCAGTCTATCCCCTCCATGCGATCGCATACTGTAAAATGACCGAAACTGGCATCACTGGTCCAAACTCTCCTCTTGGAAAGAGAGAGACAATTTTTAGCGCCACCATAGTAACCAGAAGTAGCGAACTAAAATGGATCACGTGACGAAAAGTGAGGAACTAAAGTCATATTCAACCTATGTATATATTTATATAGATAAATATATTAAATAATCATAAGTTCCTGAGCGATATGTTAACTTGTGTTATTTGCATTATTAAAAATTATATAAAAAAATACGAAGTATTTTGCTGCACGCCTGAGAAATGTCAATAAATACGAAAATGGCGCTACCTTCCGATTGTTCATTTAATTATGCCTGTATATGTATAAAATATGATAGTCGCCCTCTAGAGACAACATTCATGATCAATTAAACGTGCAATTAAAATTAAGATTAAAAGTCTACGGTGACGACAGAGTGCCGAAGATGACGGCCAGAAGTCAACGGCGAGGAGCGAGGCTACCCGGGGACGTTCACCGATGAGGCGAACGTATTCATATGCGGCCACCGAGGCCAAAGCTGCTGTGTTCTAGAAATCCCGAAAAGCAGACAGGTTGCCGAGGACGTTCCAAGAAAGAGTCCCGGACTAGAGAAAGCGCCTAGGAGCGAAATCGTTCTACCCAGAAGAGCGAGGATTCGTGACGGCCATGCGATTTGGAAGGCACTGAGAAGAGGCCTTGCCGAACATAGCGAGACGCTCCTGTCAGAAGTTTCTGTCCTTAAGTTCACGTCTCGAGATCACAGGACCCGCGAATACTGCGGCAACGAGCGATTTGTCAACGTCGCGTTAGAAGGGGTCCGGCCAATGCGGAAGTGAGACAACACCTCCTTTGGGAGGAGGAAGGGTGATGCCTGCGTGTCTCCCGCGAGCACACCGGCCAGCAATTTCGTGTTGTGGCAATTGGTTATTTTTCTATTATCTCGTGCCTCTTTATTTGCATCGGCCTTTCTCATTGTCCTCTTCTTTCGTAACGAACCGCGCCCTGTGCCTCTTTCGAGGCAGAGCTGAGGTGACACCGGGATCCGAGACAGCCTTCGATAATTGGCCGTCAAGAAATTCCCGTGCGCGATTCCTGATCGGAAGTCAGTTCGGATAACCCTCAACAAGCATAAGCATCATGATCATGCCGGAATTCGGCCTTTGCTTTAAGGGGATGCTAAAGCCGTCTGTTTTACCGACATTTGTTTTAATCTCTTTTCTTCTAATTGCCTTTATAGATTTAAAAATCCTTTTCCACAATTAAAGTATAAATAATAACGCAGGCGCAAAGCTACATTTGGATATRAAAAACGAAAAAAAATTACAAAATTTATCGAMTTCTGGCRTCGACTCGTAACATCATTTGCTTTATATAAAAGTTTTATACTTTGTACGTGTACGAAAAGTAGCTAGGCGCCTAGCGATTACATGAAAGAACAATATTATGCTTTTAGAAATGGGCTAGAAGCTTTAGTATAAGAGAAAAGAGATTAAAAAGATTTATGTGTGCGAGCGCGTGAAATATTGATGTATTGGTATATAGTAATGTATTCTTGTCGCGTAAATCGTATATATATAAGTGCATTTAGTCGGTAAAACAAGGTGATGCTAAACCAAAGACCGAACTCCGATGCGGATCCTGTTTTATCGAAGGAGATCTTTTACCGATCAAACGCGATTATTTTTCAGCAATAATCTTTTTATTGATTGCATAGAATTATAAATCCTTTTCCACAATTAAAGTATAGACAATAACATACAACGCAGCAACTTTATACGGAAAACGAAAAAAAAAATAAAAAATTACAGTTTTATTATCAACTTTTGGTACTGACTCGTAACAATGTTGCTTTATATAAAAGTTATGTATTGTAAGCATAAAACAAGCTTAGTGCGTTGCGTGATTACTTCAAGGAACAATACTATGCTTTTAGAAATCAGCTGAGCTTTAGTATAAAAGACCAGTGCAAACGAAAAATTTGTGCGAATGTGTGTGTGCGATATCGGTATAGTAGAGCAATACAAAGCATGTTGTCCTTGTCACTTTCATTATCGACAATCGTGTTATCCTTATCATTTCCATTTTTAGTTCCGAATTAGATATGTCTGTATTATCGACATCGTTCAAGTTCGGCCGTCTGTATAGCATCATCTTTTATTAATTTAAAAATTATTTTCCATAGTTAAAGTATAGACAATAACACAGTTGCCTAGCTACATTTTTATATAAAAAACGAAAAAATCTATAAAGGCAATTAGAAGAAAAGAGATTAAAAATAATGTCGGTAAAACAGATGACTTTAGAATCTCCTTAACGAGGCATACACACAATATTTTACACAACCTCTTAAGAAGCATATAACAAATACCACGGATTAAAATCCGTATATGCGGGATGCGTAGATTCGAACTTGTGATCCGTTATTTATGAGTCCGATGCTCTCACACAGAGCTACACAACATCCCCAATTTTTACTTGAAGAACTTTAAAAATATATTTGCGAGAGACATCTTATGTTTCGATTTTGAACTTTGTATATTCTTTGGGAATACTTGTTAACTAAAAGGTTACTCACACAGCACAAGTGACTGTTGCCGACTATTGACTTTTTTCAGTCTATTTCATGTCAACTTTTAGCCAGTATTTCTAGAATGATTTTTTTGTCGACTTTAATTGTCGAGTGTAATTTAACTTAATCATTCTAAAGACTAAAGTCAATCGACCAAATTCCCCCATTCCCCCATTCCCATTATTCCATTGGAATTAATAAGATTTCTACCTATTCGACCTATAATATAATAGGTAACGTGGAAATCTATTGGAAACCATGTGCCTCTATGAGCGTCGTACGCTTCTGAGTGTCGAGCGGCATTTGGATCGTGCACGGGTTGATGAGATAAGGGGAGATACCGAACTAAGCGGAACCAAGCTGAAAATCAGCTGAAATGTACAACGTGTGCTCTGGATTAAACTAACTGGAGAAAGTAAGACCGACCCTAGATTTCTTCTGTTGGCTGATAGTCGAGTAACATTATTCATAGTCATTCCTTATCTTAAGGCTGGAGAACGCCTCCATAAAGGATTCCTCAAATCTTTAAGGCTTTCATAGATGGACCTCGAGTCTCCCTTTCAATCATTTAAGAACATAGACGGAAAGTAAGCTATATCAGCTGGTAAATTTCCAATATCGCTGTCTTTTTCTAATATCTATCCGTCTCTTTTCTTATGTGAACCATTCGGCTATTTCCGCGCATCAACAGCTATCAACGCGCATGTGTATGTGATGTAATACCGAAAATGTCCTAACGAATTTAAGCATGTTACAGCGCAAAGTGTCCATACGACACTATACAGAACTGGACCGCTGATTGCAGTGGTAGAGATACGCGTGGAGTGAGAGGCAGATAATAGTATCAGAGAGAAACCTGAGAGCGGCCATCCCGGCCTTTTTCGTGAGACTTCAGAATTCCCATACACCAGCACATCTAGTTCTATTTTAGCGCGTATACTCTACGTACAGCACATTGCCGATAAAATCGCCGCTTCGAAAATGGATGTTGTAGTGCGAATCCGTGCTGAGAGGAGTGAGTGCTGCCATAGTGAGGGGTTCACATATCTTGGCAAATTCTTAGCACGGACTCGCACCATATCCATTTTCGAAGCAGCGATTTTATCGGCAATATACGGTACGTAGTACCATACACTCTAAAATGGAACTAGGTGCGCTGGTGTACTCTGATGGTCCTACGAAAAAGGCCGCGATGGCCGCTCTCAGGTTTCTCTTTGACAGTATGAACGTTCCTTCTCTGTCTACTAAAACCTGATTGATTATTGTTGCTCTGCAGAGCAACGTTTCGTTCAAATTTGTCAACGGCGAAAATATGAGTGAAGACGGTAGTTCCCCATCACTTCTCTGCGAATCAATTTCTCGACGATTTTTGAATCGACGTTGATGTAGGCATAAGTGTTGGTCCGCGTGCATGCGTGCGTAAAGCTCCTGCGATACGTGCGTGAATCCGACGGGACGGAGCGTTTTTTAGACATCCTCGAGCAGCAGCGAACGGCGCGCTAAAGTGTGGATGCGTATGCTTTGTATTACGGACGAATATTGCTGTTCATATTACGTCGGAGTCACCAATGTAGGGATCGCGTATCCACTACTAATCGTCACCATCTTGTCTTCGGGGTTGATTCATTGTGATTGTTAGAGCTTTTGGTTTTCCCCCCGGTCAGGGGAGTGTTTTGGTCCGTGAAAGTCGAAAAAGGCTTGTTATGCCATTGAAAGAGAAAAATATTGTGACGCGATGAGGCGGAATTGAACCTGGATTCTCCGGAGTGTAAACTAACTACTGTGCTACGGCCACTTTATATTTTTATTGTTTACATTTAGTGGCATATAACAAATTCGTCTACGAAAATGTGGAAACGGTAGTCTCACATCATGAAATGTTATATAAAAACAAACGAAGAATCGAAGAAATAGTCTATCGAATACCACCCAATAGAATCGTGCAAACCCAGAAAATCATATTATTTTTATGCAAATTACTTGTTCTGTTTTTTTAGGTTCTTTGTTTGATTGATTTGATTGTATAACATTTCACCATATAGAATTTTACTTTCTAGTCGAGACATATAATTTGTAATGAGTCTTGAAAACGCATCGTTCCGACGATTTTTGATCATCATCCGCCTCGGCGATTGTCTCACTCATCAGAATTCTGCACCGACCCCTATCATACCAGACCAAATATTCCACGCGGTGTGAGAGTGTCGATCGACAAGGCAAGTCGATCGTCGCCGGAAACCGAACGGCGAAAATTATAAAAAATATAAAGTATTCAAAATAACTACGAAAATAGTGGAGCATGATCACCCAGGCTAAGTGGCAAGTCTGCTAGGCAGGAGAACGAAGAATCCCGAGTTCGAATCTCATCAGCTCCGTAACTTTTTCCGTCGTCTTATCGCTGAATTGTGAAAAAATGTGTGTTACTGTAATCCAAGCTCCTTTCGATTCCTGGACAAGCCAACGAGTTAGACTGCGCATTGAAATGTAGATTGTTTTAAATTGATTATTTTGTTCTTTTATATAGTATAGTATATTACATACTTATATAGTAGAATGGGCCTACTAAAGAAGCTTAAAAAAAAAAAACGCATTAACAATAGTACCTCATAGGTGATGTGGAAAGTTGTTGACAAAACTTCAATTATTCTATCTTACATATCATAATTATATTATTTTGAGAAACGTATATAACACATTAATATTAGAAAATTTAGCAATTAATTATATATAAAAATAAATTATTTAGTACGAAAGATGTGATTCAATAATGATTTGACAGAATGTATGATTTCCTGGTAGAACCCAATATTTTGTGACTTTCGTCATTCTGGTATTTATAAGCGTCAGTAGTACAGTGGGTGCTCAAGCTATTAGAACGTCTTGAAAATTTTGTTTGGGCTTATATTCAATGTGATATTTATTAGACTAGAATGTAGAATACATAGATGAAATGTAAAAGATTTGTTTATTGGAATGTCCTTTTTAATAATTAGTTATAATTTTTATAATAAAATTATATAATAGATTCCCAATCCGAGAATAGATGAAAATTTTGCGAGCGTTCTAATAGCGTGAGCACCCACTGTAAGTACAGTCTCTCTAAGGTTTTGACCTTATAAAGCAATAAGAGCGGAATGCCAAAATTATGGAATATCTTCACTACAGCATGAGCTGCCAATTGCTGTACTTGCGCGAGCACACTAACTACTACTAAGCTATCAGACTATATGTGTGGATGTGCGTGCGAGCGTGCAAACGCAGATGCAATAGTTAATCAGGAGCATCAATAGAGATGCCAGAATGAAGACGAGAGTCATCCAAGAGTCAAGTAGAGGGGATGCGCATACAGAAAGATATAGAAAAGGTACGTGTGACTTTCGTCTTCATTCTGGCATCTCTATGGAGCGTCAGTAGTAATTACAGTAGAGTCTCTCTAAAGTTTTGACCTTATAGGGCGATAAGAGCAGAATGCCAAAATTATGGAATATTGCGAGTTAGTGAGGCATTCATGATGTGACAGTCTAAATGACTATTAGGAATGAGAATGAAAGAGTTCGAATTCCGCTCGGCGATTGATTTTTTGTCATTTACACATTTTCAAAATTTTCTGGAAAGATATCTGAAAGTTATTTTCTGTTTTAAGATAATTTTTGGAGATTGTGTGGTTATTTACATTATCGACTGTAATTTATAAATATTATAAATTAAAATACAAGAGCAGTGGAATATAACATAACCTACAAATATATATATATATATATATATATATATATATATATATATATATATATATATACGAACGCGAATGTGAATAATGTTCATTAATAATAAAACGGTCGTATGAATAAATCATGTCTTCAATCGTGCACATAATTGACTACAATGCTAAGTGGAATGATGAAAAGAAATGATGTAAGTATGATATTGTTAATTGATAATTAATCATTTATTCTCTTGATTTTTTTATAGGATATTTCAAAGGAATTTATCATACATTACTTATACAATATGAAACACATGAACACAGAAAACTACCTATTTTTACAAAATCTTAAAAATTATGGCTTTCAAGTGGCTTCGTTGTTTTTTTGGATTCATTAAGACGTTTAATAAAATTGTTTAATTTTTTTATGGAGTGAGTGCAACGTTGAACTTTTGGTTTAACTCTTCTATAGTGTGTATTCTGTGTGCATACACCTTCCCCTTCTTATAATTAATATTTTATATTACTCTATATTAGTTTTTATATTACTCTATATTTTATTTTTGAAGTTATTTGTAATTTTTTATTATAATTTAAGGCAATGTCACATTATTTATTTTACCTTATTACTTTTATCTTACTTTTTTTATTTTATTTTGTCTTTTTGCAATCTTTGATGTTTTTCAATGATAATAGTTTTATTATAAGTTAAACATTAAGTAACGAAAAGTTAATGAAGTTATATAAGAATATAAATTTCATGAAAAGGTATCGAAACTTAATAAAATAGAATTTCAATAAAATATAGAGTAATATAAACATTACAATTTATTATGATTTAAAGTAATATTATATTATATATTTTATTTTCCATTTTTTTTATTCTAAATTTCTTACATTCTCTCTCTTTGTTACCTCAAACAAATGATTTTGAGACAATTAGAAACGAAAAGTTAAGAATATAAAAGAGTAAGATAATTATAAACATAACAAAATCAATAATATTTATTAAAAAGTATAGAACCTTTTCACGAATGGTAATGATTTTGTTATGAGAAGACCATTAAATATTAAAAATTAATAAAGATATATAAGAATATAGAGAATATACATAAGAATAAAGAGTAAAATGATCATATAAACAATTCATTATGCTCTCTATGTTGTAAATTTTACAATAATATTAATAAAATTCTATTAATATGTAGTATTGATTGTTTCACAATCAAAACAATAACATTTAGGTATCAAAAGGTATCAAAAATAAAATACAATTCTATAAAATATAGAATGACATAAATATTATAACTAAAGTAATGCCAAATTATATATTTTATTTTTTTAGTTTAATCTTTTTTGTAGTCTTTGATGCCTTTTCATGTATGAAAAGGATTTTGTTATAAGAGTTATATATAAAAAGTTAATAAAAGATATCAACATTAAGAATATATATCCTTATATTAAGTTGGAACAAAAGTTCGTTAGCGTTTTTTAGCTCTAAAATTTCTATATTTTAAAAATTTCTCTATTTTACAAAATTAGTGTGACACCATTTGATAGAGCAAAGTTTCAGCTTTCAGAATCTGTTTTACAAAGTACGATGATTTTTAATGGAGTTATGAGCAATCAAAGTTAGAATCCCTGTTAACTTAACTTGCGAATAATTTAAAAATAAAAAATCGTAGAAACATTTGTAAAAAATGATTTTGGGAAAGCTTCAAGCTTTTACAATAGATAGTCAAAAATTTTCTCAAATTTAATTTGGGCACGTTACAAACCAACAAAGTGAGAAGAAAATTTTCCATCTTTTTCAGCTCATAATTTTCTGTATATAAAAATTACCAAACTCACATAAACTAAAAAAATATAATAAGCTTTTGAAAGTAGAAATTTCAAGCTTTAAAATCCTTTTTTAAAATATAAATTTTATTCATTTTTGACAAAAACATTGTATATACAATTTTAAGCTAAAAAAAAACGCTACGAACTTTTGTTCTAATCCAATAATATAATAAGATAATCATATAGATAGTTTATTATTGTTATAACTATGCATATATGTATATGTATTAAAATATCCCGCGTTGTACATTGGCAGCACTGGTCATTCAGAAAAAAAAGATGGAGCCGAAGATTAACGATACGCGTGTATAGAAGTCTATTATATAATAAAGAATCTAATTCACGACAAATTGGCGACGAGGATAAACAGTACTTGTATTGTTCGACGGGACGTCGTCGACAGTTATCCGCAACGTTTTTTTTGACGATCTCACAAGTGCAGTAACCAGGAACGTATATACATAACCTCACTCAGAACACACCTGACCACATTATCGATTCTAACAGCTTTTCTGGTAACGTACAATGGATCCTACACAATTTGCGCAGTTTATGCAGTTCCAGAAATCCATGTTTGAAACGCTAATGCATCAACAACATCAACTACAAACTCTCAAACCGATACCAGCAGAAACAGAAAGCGCATCGAAAAATGCCATTAATACTGCTCTCTTACCTAATTTTGACTGTTTCGATTCTAAAAAGGAATCGTTTCGTAACGATCGACAGCGTTTTGAAAATTACATTGAAATGAAAAACATAATTGGCAACAAAGAATATTGCACTAAACTATTATTGAACTCGATAGGTGTACATAATTTTAATATCAGCACTCGCTTTTAATTACAGCACTCGCAGCCCCAAAAACGCCAGGTGAATTAACATATGATGAGTTAATGCAACTATTGGAAAAACATTTGTCACCAAAAAGGAACGTTCTGGTAGCGCAACATCAATTCCTCTCAAAGTACCAAAAAGATCAACAATCAATTGCTGAGTTTGTTGCAACACTGCGAAGTGACATTGGCGACTGTGACTTTATCTTCCCATGTGAGTGTAGACAGTCTATTACGGATATATTTCTTCGAGCTCAATTCATCCGTGGACTTAAAGACAATAGTATCCGAGAGCAGTTACTACAATCTGAAATATCAACTTTTACCGAAGTCGTATCTAAGGCTATAGCTCTAGAAACATCAAAAATCGATTCCAAAGAAATAGCACAAATGTCCACAACTACGGGAGCCAGCACGAATATAAATAAGTTATCGCATCAGTCAAAAAAACACGACCCTCAACGGAAATATCGCCCTCGTTCTCAACAGCGGCACACGTCAAACCAACCTACAGCACGCAAACAATCGAAATCCCGARTCGACTATGTTAACTTAGGTATCGATGGATTATGTCTCCGATGTGGACGAGACAATCATCTAGTAAAAGATTGCAGAACAGATAAATCTAATCTTCAGTGTACTGGTTGTAGTAAAACTGGTTATATGGTTAAAGTATGCATTCAGACATTACTTGGGAAGAACTTCAAACCAAACACGGCATCTACAAATTACATTTCGGGAGAATCGATATCAAATCAATATGGTATATATTCTATAGTCGATATTCTACAAACGAATCAATCAAAATCGAACATAAAACGTTATCATACATTCGTCAATATTGAAGGGGAAGATGTAAAATTTGAAGTCGACTCTGGTTCAGCTTATACATTGCTGCCGCGAGATCAATTCGCCAAGTTGAATCTTAATATTCCATTACTTCCAACAACTGTAGCTTTTCGATCTTATACACAAAATGTGTTTGTGCCTGACGGGAAATTATTTACTTTTATAAGTAAATATCAATTATAACGGGAACTCCATACAAGACGAAATCTATATTGTACCAGAAGAATACGTATCCCTCTTAGGTCGAATTTGGATCCGTCGTCTACAAATTGATCTAAAGGAAATCGATCGCCAGTATTCATCTACATCAGACACGCATTCAATTCAGCATATCAACACAATCGACAAAATAATTTCAGAATATCCAGAGGTTTTTGAAGAAAAAATTGGTTGCGTACTACAAGTGGAAGTCAGCCTGAAACTACGTACCGGAGCAAAACCAATTTTCCATCGTGAGCGTGAACTTCCCTATGCATTACGAGCACAAGTTGAAAAAGAACTTCAGTCTCTCGAAACGCAAAGAATAATCACTAAAATCAAAACGAGTGACTGGGGATCACCATTAGTGGTAATTCCGAAAGCAGACGGAGGTATCCGCTTATGTGTTGATTACAAAATAGGAGTGAATGAACGTCTTATAGACTCACACTACCCAATACGCAAGATTGATGATATTCTCAACAGTTTACATAACTCTCGCTATTTTTGCCGACTGGATCTATTTAAAGCATATTTACATATCCAGGTAGACAAAGCATCCAGTGAAATTCAAACTATTTCAACTCACAGAGATATTTATCGAATGAATCGACTTTCTTTTGGTATAAAAACATCTCCAGCGGAATTTAATTGCATAATAGATCAAATCTTACAAGACATTCCAAAAACAGAAGCGTATTTYRATGACATTATTSTACATGGAACCACAGAAGATGAATGTAAGGCAAATTTATTGACTTGTCTCCAGCAATTACAGAAGTTTGACTTGCACCTTAATCGACGCAAATGCTCTTTTTTTCAAGAACGTATCGAGTTTTTAGGACACGTTATTCAACTCAACCAAATTTCAAAATCTCCAGAAAAAGTAAAAGCTATTRCAGACATGCCCAGGCCGAYATCGTGCGATGAAGTCCGACRATTATTAGGCATGATAACTTACTATGCACGATTTTTTCCACATCTCTCATCACTCACATCGCCTTTACGCCAATTACTCAAAAAGAATGCACACTTTAAATGGACGGCCGCGTGTGAAGCAGCTTTTATTCGACTCAAACAGGAAATAGGAAACGATCGAATCCTTGTGCCTTTTTGTCCGGAACTACCGCTTCAATTAGCATACGATGCTAGCCCATCCGGCATTGCCGGAATATTATCACATATTATCGACAACCAAGAGAAACCAATTGCTTTTGCATCACGGTCACTTACGCAAGCAGAACAAAATTATTCTCAACTTGATCGGGAAGCATTAGCTATCGTATTTGCAGTTGACCATTTTTTCAAATACTTGTTCGCAAGCCCATTCACACTTGTCACGGATAATCAACCACTAGTACGAATATTTCATCAAAACGCGCAACTTCCACGAATGACATCAGCCCGATTATTGCGTTATGCAGCTTTTTTATCAGGATTCAATTATTCAGTCAAATACAAGAACAGTACGGACAACACAAATATCGATTGCCTATCTAGATTACCAATCAATCCACAACATCGCATAGACAACTCAATCAATGAAGAAATCCATCTACTTTGTGAAGGATCAATATTATGGGTTTCAACCCGAAAGTTAACTTTCCAATCACTTCAAGAGGAAACACTAAAAGACGAGCTCCTTTCGAAAATCATATACGATTTGCGCAAATCTAATACAACGGAATCTGAATTTACGATACATAACAACATCTTATTTCGAGGACAAAGGGTGGTCATTCCATTCACCTTACAAGCGTTAGTTTTACAGGAATTGCATCGCACTCACATTGGAATCTCAAAGATGAAACAGTTAGCTCACCGTTATGTTTACTGGAAATCAATTGATAAAGACATTGAGCGACTTGTACGAGAATGCGTCGCTTGTGCGAATGTAAAAACTAGTCCAGTCAAAGCACCGCTACATCCGTGGAAAGAGTCTGATGATAATTGGCAGCGCATACATATTGATTACGCCGGACCTTTCCAAGGTCATCATTTTCTTGTAATCATCGATGCAAAATCTAAATGGGCAGAAATTAAACCATGCGTATCTGCTCCCACGTCCTTTTCAACCATCGAATTACTCAAAGATGTTTTTGCACACCATGGTTTTCCCGATGTTATGGTGTCAGACAATGCCACAATATTTACCAGTGAAGAATTTGAAGAATTCTGTAAAGAAGCAGGAATATCCCAGAAGTTTATTGCTCCAGGACATCCCGCTACAAACGGATTGGCGGAGAGGAACATACAAACACTCAAACATCGACTCCAAGTTATGTCTCATGAACCATTCCCCATGTATCAAAAAGTACGGGACATACTTTTTCGATATCGAGCCACTCCTCTTAACAATGGGAAAACACCGGCTGAACAATATTTACATCGCCGAATACGTATACAACTCGATGCACTCAAGCCTACCACAATGACAGCGTCCAAAGTGCCAGATCGCAAGGCTCGACAACTAAGTGTGGGAACGCGAGTACAAGCCCGATACTGCAAATAATAAAATGCAATGGAAATTCGGTACAATAATCAAAAAGATGGGACAACTTCATTATCTGATCAAACTGGACGATGGTTATCAATTTAAATGCCATATCGATCAGTTACGTGCAACTGACATTAAACCACAAAAACTGTGTCTTTTGCACCAGATTCATCAACCCATCCATCTCCAACTCAATCAGAATCACATCTAAACATGGGAGACATAGTGGAAGTTCCATTTAGTCAGCCAAACCGTAATGATAAGCGGAATACCATCGAACAATCAGGCACGGACAGGACGGATATCTCAAATGGGAATGTAAAACAGTCTGAGAGACTACATCGATCAACAGTGCAGCTACGACGGTCAGAGCGAATAAGAAAACTACCACCATATCTACAAGATTATGTCAAGAAATAAGTGTGGGAGAATCTGTTATAACTATGCATATATGTATATGTATTCAAATATCCCGCGTTGTACATTGGCAGCACTGGTCATTCGGAAAAAAAAGATAGAGCCGAAGATTAACGATACGCGTGTATAGAAGTCTATTGTAATAAAGAATCTAATTCACGACAATTATTATGCTACATTGTAAATTTTATAATGATATCGATAATATTCTATTAATATGTATTAATTGTCTCAACAAAACTAATAACATTGAATATTTTAATATATAGAGATATATTAAAACTCACTATAATTATTAGTTATAACTACTAAATTTTTCTCTTATAGCGAATTGGTTGGACACATTAGTGCGCATTGGTGCACATTAAAGCAGTTACACACTAATTTAATCAGTGTAAAAATGTAAAAATGAAATATCTCAAATAAATAAAATGCCCAATACATTTTTCCAATCAGCATAAATGTATTGAAGATATTTTGCGGTTTAACCTGCAACCCTTCTGTATTTACATTAAACGCATATCTTATCGATTTGTGTAGAACAGCTTTCAGTGTGCACCAGTGCATACTGAATGCGTTCAATCGAATTCGCTATAAAATACATTCGACCAATTCGATGAGTCTCTAAAGAGAAGACCTTCAACATCTTTTCATAAATGTTATTGCTTTTCTTATAAGAATTGAATACGAAATATTAATAAAAATATATAGAATGTTCTTTAACTTTTACAAACTTTAATTTTAATTACATCGTAACTCGAAAACTAAGCTATGGAAAAACGTTTCAGACAAAAGTTATATGGTTTGAAGAGGGACAAATAAAATGATAAAATCAATTTCTTAAAAAAGATTATCGCCATTTTTTGAAACAGAATTATATAGAAGAGTTGTCAAAAAATCAATTTTACATGATATTAAAGAATATGTTTTTCTGTTTCTTTAAAAGCATTAAAATTACGTACCAATATTTGCCAGAGATTTATTGATATTTTTTGTCTACAATCCTAGCAGCTTCTTGAATCCTCAAACGTTTAGATCCAGCTCGATTAAAACTCTTCTTATTAATGTCTGTTGTATGTAATAATTTAACTAATAGAATATGATTAATCGTATTCTTTTCACTGAACTGCAATTTAAAATATAAATTATTATCTAAATTAAATTATATATATATATATATTAAATTAATTTATTATCCTAAATTAAATTCATTTCATATCTTTGCAATAGCCAACGAATATGTGGCTTTCCTTTAGCATCCATTTTTTTCTTGGAATCTTTGGAATATTGATATATGCAACCAAAAACTTTGAGATAACTTAAATCAATTTTCTTACCTGTCCATATTTCCTCAGGCGTCGCTCCTCTTATTGCTTTATGAGGGGATCGATTCTTTAGATATACTGCAGTATTTAGCTTTTGCCCACATTCGTTGATCGCATCTGACATCCTGCAGCATATTTCTAGCCTTTTCCATTTTGTTTGATTTGTCTTCTCAGCATGAATATTCTGGCATTGGATCACAAGTCGGAATATACAATTTCTAATAAATTGCTTGCCTTTCTTGAATTTTGTTTCTTGATTTTCTCAATTACTTGTTTTGCAAGCATGTTTTACATTGTTCTCCTTTTTCATCTGCAACAAATCGATTCCTATCGTTAAACCTTGTTTAAGCAAAGTCATGCTAATCCGATTAAGATGCCCAAATTTTTTATGATAAAACCTGACTATCAACATCCTTTGTCAAATTTACTTCCTAAGTGTCCAAGCGATATAAACCATTATGATTAGAAACTGTATCGCTTCTCTTTTGATCGAGCATTCATTCACATCGTAAACTTGACAACCTTTAGAGTAAATACTACAACATGTTGATTCTTAATCTTACTTACAGAAAACAGATTCGTTTTCAAACTTTAGAAACGTAAACGTTTGATATATTTTTTTGGACCATTACTTGTAGAAATTATTATATTTCCGATACCGTACGCTTCTAGTTTCTGTCCACTTGCAACAGCTACATTGTGATTAGTATTTTTAACGAGATCCTCGAACTTATCTTTCTTACCTGAAAGATGAGTCGTTACACCAGAATCAATGAACCAATCTTCTGTTCCTTGCTACAGGTAAAGCTTTATCTTTTATCAAAGAACGCATGCGCCGTGCATGCGAAAGCTTTTAAGGTTATGTAACCACTGAAACTTTATTCGCACAAGCGCTTTTATCAAAAAATGAGGATAAGAGAAGAGTTATTTTTACGGAAGTTTGCCTGGATTCTAAAAATATCAAATTACAACTGTAACGATGCAACCCATAAATGCATCGTTCCCTGAACAACTATCGGGAAGCGTCCCGCTGGACATCCACGGGACCCAACAGTGCGCCACATTATTTTTTTGAAACCGCGTAACCACTCCGATGCTGAACGAAGACTCACGAGTGTCACTTAATGGTCGGTACCCCACGCCACGACCCATCACAAGTAGAGTAGGGGAAGGCAATCGACGGACTGACCCGAGCGATTACGAACATTGCCGAGCATATAATTTTTCCAAAAAGACGATCTCTCGGCAGTGATGTGATTTCGAGCCCGGGTATTACAGCGATTTTCCTCCACTACGCACACAGAGTCGCGCTCGGTTATTCGTGTGACGATTTCGTCGTGGAGGGAGAAAATCGTTGTGATGCCCGAAATTGCATCACTGTTTCTCGGCGGAAAAATCACTCCGCTCGCCGGCCAGCAAATCCGTACGATCCGCTCCGTATGAGCCTGCTCCGTTTCCTAGAGCACACAAGTTGAGCGAAAACCAAGAGGTCGAAGTATTCTCGGTCTCTGCCGAACGTTATCGGTAGCCTTCTCACTATTCTTCCAGCTTTCTGGCTAGTCGACATACAGGGATAGATTGTTCTCTGCCTCTACCGAGCGATCTCGGCCGACAATCAGCCGCTCGACATCTCCACGGAGTTTTCGATAAGAAAACAAAATTGAGAGTTCTCCGCCTCTACCGAGTGTCCTCGGCACTCCATCCGCTCTTTACGGCTACGGCAAGAACAAGGAGTTTGAGCGTTTTCCGCTTTCACCAAGTGTTCTCGATAGCTATGCCATCCTGGTTCGAACTGCATCTGCGACACTCGAGACTTTCGAGTTGCGCGCCTCGCAATCGCGATCTTTCGCGTCATTAACGCGCACCTATTTCGACCACCTATCGGGATCGATCCGCCCACAGAGCCGCGCTAAGAATTAGGCCGGCCCATCGATTTACTATCGATTTCGACTCCCAAAATTGAAAGCTAACTAGCGCAACTTCACGGCACAACGCGAGCTCATCGCACTAAGCAATACCGCTGACACGCGAACATATATACGCCACTGGAAATTACGCCCGTCCGCTAATTATTTAGACGAGCAATCATTATACATAATCATTGTCTTACGTCGCAATTCATTATAACATAGTTTTTTCACGCCGTCACTAACGTAATCGTCTCGCGCCGTCTCTCGTCTAAATATCTCGCCGTCATTGTAATATAATCGTCTCACGTCGTTTTTCTGTTCTTATAATATAACCATCGCACGCTACTTTCTGTAATCATCTCGCAATTACTGTAAATCCACACCCTTCATTTCGCGTTTCTGTTAATAAATTCAACTTTTGTTTTACGTAGCTCTGGCTAGCTTCTTTCTTTTCTCCGACTTTCCATCCCTGAACACGATCCACGAGCTAGATCCGCGCAATCGAGAATTTGATAGTTGTTTTACAACTGTAAATTTACACACACACATACACACACACACACACACATATATAGTAAGGGAGGTTCTTCCGAGTAGAACCCGGAGAGGCGTCAGAATGATTCCTCGCAAGAAAGGATCACTCCCGGGTACTATCAAGGCACGCACGTGTTGGGGCTTGTAGAGCCACACTTAGACCGAGCACGCTCGGTGCTCTCGCCAGCGTAAGGCGAGTCGCCCGTTAATGGGCGACGAGTAAGCCGCTGAGCGCGAACGGGCGAACGCAGATAGCAGCGTGGGTAAGCCTGAGCCTTACATCTTCGGCCATTCCTGGCCTAATCGTTTGTCTCGAATGATAAAAGAAACAAAATAATACAGAGTTTCTTATGATCTAGATTATCTAAAATTAGCTTATAATTAACGCAACTTATTTAATATTATTGAACGCTTAACGCTAACTTAATTATTAATGCAAACGATTGTATATAAACTTAATTATTAACGCAAATGGGTTTTACCCATGGTTTTATCCGATCTGTTGATAAAATCGAGATAAGGTCTTGCTGTGTGGCTCTGAAGCCAGGTATATCCTGAACACATCTATTTTTATTAAAATTTTGGTTACCATATAAGGATTTTTATATTTCGGTTTTAGCTTCTTACTCTCTCTGAGTTTGAGAGTAGAGTCTCTAATTAGAACATAATCGCCTGGATTGTATTCGGAAGGTTTCTTATGCTTCCCATCGTATAGTTTGTTGTACTCCTTAACTTCATTCGTGGTTTCTAATGCTAATTGTCGAGCAACATCTCGATCTTGTTCAAAGCTGAGTTCGCTTTCAACAATACCATTGAGGAAACGGATTAATTCGGTATCAGCTTGGTTTTGTATTTCTACGCCAAATAATATTTTAGATGGAGAGGCGTTTATTGATGAATGATATGTATTAATAACGTACTGTATTACGTTAAACTGAGTACTCCAATTTTTTGTGTCTTCGACAACTTTTTTAAGAGAAGATTTTAAGAATTTGTTAAGTCTTTCCACTAATCCGTTAGTCCAAGGGGCTGCTACCGCAACCTGACGGTGTACAATATTATAACTGTTTAGGAATTCGGCGAATTCTTGTGATGTAAATGCTGTGCCTCTGTCGGAGACCAGACATACAGGAGGATTAAAATTTTGAAACAAATAAGATAGATGTTTGATTGTTTCTTTAGACCCGGTAGATTTTGTAGGAAATAACCATGTATATCTAGAGAATGAATCTATAACTACTAATATTTGGCAGACAACTCTTTGAATTTAGGGTCTTGTAACTGTTTGTATTGCAATTCTTTTTCTAAGGGCATCGCTTCTGCGAAAGCCATAATTCTGCTTAGCCCATCCACGTGAGCCATATGACAACCCTTGCGATGAATGATTTTAAATCTGTAATTTTGAAGTTTAAGTCCAACATGGGTTATACGTGGGTTAATATTAACTTTGTTTAACGCATAAACTAAAGCACAATCAGTGACGACTGTAAAATCTAAACCGTATAAATATATGTGGAATCTCTCCACCGATTTAACTATGGCTAGCATTTCTAGCTCGAAGCTATGGTAATTTGCTTCGGCTTTATTAGTGTTCTGACTATAAAAAGCAACTGGTGACCATTGATCATTTTCTTGTTTCTGTAGTAAAATATCGGTGATCGCTAATGAATTAGCGTTTGTGATGACTTAGCGAAGACGCTCACACAAAAGATGGCGTCAAAACGCGCACTGACGCAAGAATGTCGGAAAAGTACCACACGTTGATTGCTTAGCGAAGACGCTCACACAAAAGATGCAGACGCAGATTGTCTCGCAGTCTTAGAACACTTTATCGCAATGGCGTAATAACGCCTGCAAACTCGATAACTGCCCGTCGAGCGGGAAAAGCTCACCACTTTTTCTAGTAATGGCCTGAAGACCCCGTAGAAGGCGTAGTAACGCGCACTGACTCGGCGTCGAAGCGACGATGTAACGTGCGCGGACACGTACGCGAAAGCGCGACACGGTTGTAGCACACCACTTAGTGATGGCGTAATAACGCCCGCGGACTTGATGATGTCCAACGAGCGGGTAAAGCACACCACCTTTTTTGGTGATGGCATAAACGCCGTAGAAGGCGTAGTAACGCGCACTGACGACGACGATAAAACGACGATGTAACGTGCACAGGGGCTATCGTAACTGTCCCGGTGGCGTCCGGGAGGAATCCCACTTCTGATGCTGTAAGGGAGGTTTTTCCGAGTAGAACTCGGAGAGGCGTCAGGATAATTCCTCGCAAGAAAGGATCACTCCCGGATCACCATCAAGGCACGCATGTGTTGGGATTTGTAGAGCCGCACGTAGACTAAGCACGCTCGGTGCTCTCGCCAACGTGAAGCGCTGGTGTCGAGTCACCCGCCAATGAGCGCGAACAGGCCCTAACGCAAATAGCGTGGGTATAAGGCTGAGCCTTACAATATATATATATATATATACAGGGTGTCTCTCACTGGCCGCCTTAATTGTGATATGCAGATAGAGAAAGTAGAGAAGTTCTCTACCAGTTTACAATTTTCACAATAGTTAACGAAATATTAATTTTTGAAGATCGTTGAATATGCGCATATCCACCACCCAATGTGAGCGCTCGGCGAGATATGCGAGCGATATTGCACCGCTCGCGTGTAGCAAGCGTACCCGCAGTAAATAACTCCGCACGCGCCTAAAGACGAGGAGCTTAGGCAGAGATGCCAGATCGTAGGACGTACAGTGTTCATAGTTTTGGCACTCTTGCAGCACGCAGCGGCAGTGGAGGGGACACGCACACAAACGAACGGCCGTGTACGTGCGCCACTTCGGCCAGCGTCGGACAATAGAAAGAGACTCGCTTGTGTGCGTGTCCCCTCCACCGYCGCTGCGTGCTGCAAGAGTGCCAAAACTGTGAACACTGAGGACGTGGAATCCCCCCACCATTTAACGCGGGATCTACCACTACATGTGCAGATGGCATGTGCGTGTACGCTTACGCTTCGGGCCGAAGCGCTGACTGGTGCTGAGCGTACACGCACATGCCATCTGCACATGTAGTGATAGATCCTGCGTCAGATGGGTCCCACGTTCCACGATCTGGCATCTCTTAGACGGTAAGCAGGACGGATACGCGCTTATTCGACAATTTTCAAAAATTAATATCTCGTTAACTATTGTGAAAATTGCAAAATGATAGAGGACTTTTCTACTCAGTTTAACATTCTTTACCTGCATATTACCAATTGAGGCGGCCGGTGAGGAACATCCTGCATATACATGGTGGGGCAATAACACCTTGAATATCACCGCTATTTTTAGAGATATGAAAATATCGTGATTACAAAAGTTGTAGGGCATCAAGAGGTCTATAAATGAGGCGGGAAATTCAAATTTAAATTTGTTCAGATTTTGATGGCGGACCTTGTATAAGACACAAATTGCGCTGTAATTTAATAATGTCTACGGCCATTTATTAATCTCTTTACTATCACATTGGATCAGAAATCAGTGACGTGATGGTTGATCATAAAAATAGCCTTGGCGACCGACAAAATGTTTCGTTTCTATGCAAACAATCGTATATTTATTAAGTCATACCGGACGCGACAAGATTTATCTTCGGCTAAAGTAAAAGACGTTGATTTAAGATCGCGAGCATGTCTTGGCTCGTATTATAAAACTGCGCATGCTATCGTTCTCTCCTCCGCTTTCTTACTCTCGCTCGCTCCATCCTAGCTACACCCCCCTTTTTCCGTGCCGCATTAATTGATCCTCAGTGATTTATATAAACAGAAATAGATAATTACGATTGGAGATTTCTATCTGCCGTTTCGATTCCGAATAACTTTATTCACAATTGCAATTTAATGATTCCCAACATCGATCATGCGAATTAACGCTTTATCCGTGCAAGAGAGAGTGAGCTCTAAATGAGTGAGTGTCTCTTTTACGAAGACTGTTTCTTCGATACATTGTTAATTTATATGTTTGCGATAAACGATTTTTCCTGTCGCGGTGATTTATACCTAACGAAGTACGCTTTGCAATATATGGTTTTTATTTCTTCCTTCTTCCCCTTCTTCTTTCTCTCTCTCTCTCTCTCTCTCTCTCTCTCTCTCTCTCTCTCTCTTTCTCGCTCCCATTTTTCCTCATCTCCTTAATTATAATTGCCGATTGCGCAGTCAATACCGGTATCCTGAAGTATTCTATTACTGCGCACTGACATCCGTCACGTCTTTAGGTCGATCGCTTCGTATTTTTATACCAAGCTCGTTGATCTAATTTCCTTAGGAAGAAAAGTCAATATCGATTACACTTGCGTGTTGTAACTCTTACTTGTGATTCATATGCTGTGTTTCACTAGAAACACTTTGCCATGTTTTCGATAATGGATGTGAGTTAAGATTTTTCAAAAAACATTTTCTGCTCTTCATATCTTCTCTGAACATAAATTTTTATCGTATCTATTTTTAGTACATATCATCTACTTTTTCTTTCCATATATTCTGCTTTTTTTTACACAGTCATAGGATATTTTTTTTTCTAAATATTGGCTATATATTCTTAGCTAAGTTTAGTTATATAATATTGTTTAGCTATATTATTTCAGCAAGTGAAGCATATAATTTTTTATTTCTCATACACCAACTTTCTTAATTTAAAAAGGAATTATTTTACCAACGCATAAATCATTTTTGATCTGTGTCCTACAATTATCGGACTGACGTCTATCGCCTATCGCACGATCGTCGGAATTGATATCGGCGCGAAATCATTACTGTCCGCGAACTATATTGGCTGTAATTTGCGTAACGATAACAATCGGCTTTAAGTGGAACAATAGGTTGCCGTGACGATAATTAGTGCCACGTACTGTCTGTCGTGATGACAATTGTGGCGGTAGCAATGAGTAAATAGTAACATTAACAATAGCCGTTGATAGTGCAATATTCACGGCGGCCTGGAATAATTCTACGTTGTATCCAGCCGGCTTTCATGTATTCGCGAATGAACGAAGATGTACAACGATTACTGGGAAATGGCTGTGACGTGGATTAACCCACGTCAAAGCATACTACAAATACAGATACAGAGAAACGATAATAATTCTTTATTGCTTCTCAATATCTGCATCGACCATTGTAGTGACAACAATTTTAAGACAATTTTAGTCACTCTAGAGATTTTTGTTCTTCACTCGGCATGAACTGTCATTAAAAACATCACAATATCGCATTCTGCACTATAAATATGTAAAAAGAACAAAATTTTGAAAAAATAAGAGCGATGAAAATTAAAAATCTCGTCTTAGACTTCCCATTATTTGACATGCAAAATAATTTAAAATCTATTCGATCTTGACGTCATGACATAAAACGTGATATTTCGAGAAGCATTATTATAACAGGAAAAAAAAGATGCAGCAAGCGAAAAGGATAAGAATCAGCGATTCTCGTTTCGTTTTGTGAGACAACGGATCAGCTTCTTTCTTTTACACTGCTCACTCATACCCACGCGCAGAAAAAGAGCCGTATACATCAGCAGGCTGTGTGCATATGCAAGACGAAACGCTCCGAAGACGGCTCGACGCACAGTCGACCTTTATTGGAATATTTATGGCGCCTGGCTGTACGGGACGAATTTTTATCGATCCGTTGTGTTTGCCGCGCTGTCGATGCCAGGTTCGAGTTTCGATCTCGTCGACGGAAATCGCGATATTTATTCATAAGCCTCGGTTAGAGCGCGCATCGCGCGCATAATAAAGCTCGCGGATTGCTCGACCGGCTGACGCTCCTTCATCTTCCGAGAGGCGCAAGCCAGCTTTCGGGAACACGACTTAAAGAAAAATAGCACGGCAAGGTGCAAAAAAAAAAGATTCAAGAAAAACTTGTAATACACCTTATCTGGCAAACTTACATTTAAACAGATAATTGTGTCAAGTAGATCTGTCATTTATGCTTGTCAATTTTATTCCAATTTGGAGCGTTATAATTTATGAAAATCAGTACACATTATTTTTACATTTTAAAAATTTTTGTTTATTTATTAATATTTGATAAAAATATTAATAGTTTGATAAAAATTTATTGAAAATTATCTAATTCTACACTCAGAAAAAAGTATCAACAACTAGAAAGACAAATAGTTCCTTAACATTAAATTACAATTAGAACAAATTATATATAAACTAAGAAAATATAGTAATATTAATTATAATCGTGTTAATATTAAACTAATACATATAATAATATATAGAAAAAGATAATAAGTTGTATAGTAGCAAGAATCTGTGGTAGCTAAATTTCAAGTCCCATTACATTAATATATTTTGGCACATACATCTCTTTCACAATTATAAAATTCCTGAATTAATTTATATAGACTGTAATTATAAACTAAAAACTGTACTGTGTCGTGATACATCTCTCATTTCTTTTCGAACCTAATAACTCGCATTCAAGGAATCATTCTGTTAGAATATCTCATCCTTTTTTCAATCCTATCACGCCTTTTATCTTATCTTGTGTAATTTTTTATTTATGAGAAATCCGCCGTCTCTAGCGGCAACGCTCTGCTCGCATTATGCTTCATTTCAAAATTATTTGTCTAAACTCAAAAATGTAGTTATCTTATTCATATCTTATTTATATGAAGTTTTTATAATTATAATTGATATAATTTATATTCTATATAATTATAGTTGAGTTGCTAATTCACTATCAATTAATAATTCACATATGTTGTTGCCATTGCCACTATATTTTTATAGTATTATTTTATATTTATTTTATAATATTATATTGTAAAACTAATTGCGGATACTTAAATTGTTGTCAAGAATACAATTGCTAGAACTTTCTCTTAGTGTATGAAAAATATATGTGTCTGACTTTCCTATGTATTAGGTACCAATCTATTGTACAGCGGTATATGTTTTTTAAGCTCATACATCGTAGTACATCATCCATCATACAGTTTAACCATATCTGATGTGGAAAGATTCCAATTCTCTCGCATGATATTTCTAAGTTCTAAGAATGTTATAATTTCATCGGCCGTGATGATACCCTGATTCGATGGTGCCATCGTATTTTTCCGCTGTTTCTTTTCTTTTGTTCTTTTGCTTCTTGGCCTTTTGTTTTCTCTGTTGGGCAAGTATGGTCCTTGTAACGCCCACAAACCTAGTCCCGAGTGCTCCTGTCGTAGGTGTTATTAAAAATTAGGGACCAGGCGTCGATTGCAAGTCACCCGGCCTGAGTGACTATGAGGTGCTTACGTAATTAAAAAATTACAGGGTCGGCGTGTCCAGGTTCGTTACTTCTCATCGAAGAAGCAAGATGAAGAAACCAGTCCCAACCCAGTTCTGTCCCAAGGGCGAAAACAGGAGTTCTTGTTTTCATTCATAGAACCAAGAAGCTACGTAACGTCATGAAACCCGACTTGGCATTCTTTCCATTTTATTACGAAATTGTTTTTCCGGTAAAATCTTTATCCCAATTCGTTCACATTTGTCTCAGAATTCGAACTTTCCTTCGATACAAATACATAATTATTTATGGCAGATAAATAAACATGAAAAACTATTCATTTTGCAAAATACATTTCGCAAAAATGTTATTTTATATTTGAAGTTATCTAACACGTCACGAATAATTATATATCCGTGAAAAAGTGAAAGATTTTGACTGCAATACATTGAATCAGCAATTGCAATAATACCTACATCGTATATCAAGAAACACAGTAATGTCTCATGTCAAATGTACAGTGTGCACAGCGTGAGACGTAGCACTGTTCCATGCATTTATACGCGAACCGACGAGTCACGAGTAGCCGAGATTATCGGATATCTCAATAATGGCTGAACCAAGTTCTAAAATAGATTCAATCGATAGCTTGTTTGAATTACATAATAAAAATATTTTTATTTATCCACTCTACGAGCGGAGATATCACGATGTAAAGTCCGAATCTGGAAATTTTTCTTTAAGAAACGTCCTCATTGTCGTTGCCTAAAGAAAATTTTGAATAGTTCATATTTTCGGGATAATGCGGCGCTCGCAATGGTTGATTTTTAGAGATAAAAGACTTTAATAGACTAAACGTAGAGGATCACTTTTGATTGGTTTCTTAGCCATTTCCGCCTATATTCAAATTTCGATCACTCATTATCATCATTATATGACATAATTACTTATATAAAAAATTAAAAATCAAAATTATTATAGTAATTTTTAGTATTTCAATTTGCAAATTGTAATAAAATAAAATTAGGAAAGAGAGAGAGAGAGAGAGAGAGAGAGAGAGAGAGAGAGAGGTGATGTACAATAAGATAAAAATAAGTTTCAATATAAAAATAAAAGATAAAAGGCAAGATTTTTATAACATTATTTTAATTAAAATATAATATACTCTTAATTAATTTTGTTAAATAAAATCTGCTAACCTCACAAAAACATGCATGCTTTCCACGCGTCCAATTTTTATCCATAGGTACGATTTTTTTACGAGAATTTGTAGGAAATATTTTTATTACATATCTTTTCGCTGACGAGTTATTACAAAATTCTACTGAGCATTCACCCATTCTTCTAAAACTCTGTTATTTTGCACTGCTTGCTCAAACATCGACATGAATTAAAACGCACATATATGACCGCACACATTAGTATGATTGAAAGAGTGAGTTAGCCTATATTCTTACTTGTAGGATTCTTGCCAAGAAATGGCGGACTCGCCTGATGTCCAGTCTCTTATTAGAGAGTCTCTATTAATTTCTTGCTAGAGATTCTCTCCAATAAAAGTCTGGCCAAAATGAATCCGACTTTTGATTAGTCTACATTTTTTATTCATTCATTTTTTATTCATTTGGTATATTTCGGATAACTTTGTACATTTTTGGCAAATGCGAGAGAAAAGAAGAGACTATAAGCAGATGAGTTATAATGTATCCATTGGGCTCAATACACTGAATCTCTTGGAAAAACTTTAAATATATAACCATGTCTTCAGACAAATTATTACAAAAATAAATCTGGTCATTTTTATAAATTTTTAATTTCAATAAATTTTTATATTTATACAATAAACGTGTCTGTATTTCAATAACATCGTCACACACACACACACACACACACACACACACACACACACACATTTTTTCTGCGCGTGCATTTAAGAGAGAAAAAGAAAGAAATATTTATTATTTTTTTCTATTCGCCATTTTTTTATTCGCTTTGGCTAGATTCTGATTAAAGGGTCTCTATGTCTTGCTAGCGCTGCATTAAAAGTTGTTGCTAATATCTTCAGTGTCTCTATAGCAACATCTCTATCACATGATACTCATCAAGAGAATGAGTGAACGAGAGGATGAAAGAGCTAACGAGATAACGCGCATTATCTTCTTTTTTCATACATCCGATTGGTTGTCGATGATATCGCTGAGTTTCGCAGCAAGTTGACAGCTCAGGGATTCTGTACTATCTACCGACAATTGTCGGTGTCGTTGCGCATATATTATATAGAGTAAAAAAGCTTCGCAACTACACCGACAATTGTCGATAGGCGATACAGAGAGCTGATATTTATTCGTTTCATAGTGGCATGTATTAGATGTTCGATTAGTTTTGAGGGATTTTTGCAAAAAAACATATGTTTTAGAGAGACGTTAAATTATATTTTATTCAAAATATTTTCCAGCGCTAGCTATAACTTGTTCCCACTTTTCTGACAATAAGTGAATTTCCTGATAAAAAAATGTTCATCCTTCGAAGCAATCCATTCTATAGTGAGCCCTCAAAACCAGATATGTATATGTGTCTTGTAAAAAAAAATGTGAACGATTATTATTTCGTGAATTTCATTTTACAATTCATGAGTGTACATGTTGTGGCAGGAAATATAAGAAATTATTTTTATTAATCTTATATAGTAAATTCGAAAGTTATTCGGATATATTGGGTGCATTTATACACTACAAAATGCTTGATATTATTACAAAGTTATTTTAAGAAAAAAAAGATAAAAAAAGGCGTCAAGTGTATATACTCCTCTAAAAAAATATCGTTGTACGTTGTCATCAATCAAATTAATAAATTATGTTTTTATTCCAACCTGTGATAATAATTTTAATTCTCTTTAAAAAAAAAATGATATAAAATTGTGTTACCAAAGTAATATATATTTTTCAAAAAAATGTTTGAAATTTTAAAATGCGCCAATTAGAAAGGGAACTTTTAATAAACAAAATCCAAAAATGCAATGCTAGACTGTATTTTTCTTAAATTTTTTTCATTATTTTCTTTATTCACTAGCAGCGTCAAGTTATTTTACATTAAAAATTTTTTAATTTTAGTTAAGTAATTTTATTTTACTGTTATCTCTTTAATTCTTTATGATTAAATATTTTATCACATTGAAATATTCATATTTTTTGAAAAATACATATCACTTGGGTTAAATTAGATAACGTTTTGTGATATTATTATTTTTTAAGGAGAAGTAAAGCTACTTACTTAATTTTGATTGGAATAAGAAAAGTCTTGAATGGAAATACAAAAGTACGTATGTGGGTTTTACTTATTAAATGTTGTTCTCTTTCTAATTGGCATTTTAAGATATCAAACATTTTTTGAAATAATTATTTACTAACTACATCGTAACGTTGTTTCGCGTACGCATAAATTACTCATCGCATCGAGGACACATCCAAATATAGGCGAGCGCTCGTCTACGATTGAACTGTCAATAAATTTCCCGCTGATCAGAGAAGCAGGTCAAACTTGTATGTGAGAAAAAAAAAGATTTAGCTCACACGATAAATGTTTTTCGCAAGAGATCGATTTCTCAATTAATGTTAAATCAGATAAATTGCATTCATCTATTAATCACGATTAAATTACACTACAAATTGTAATATGCAATATTAAGAGGGAGAAATGTACATTAAACGTAATATAATTGCGAGATAATGGAGAATATACAAGAACAGCGGAACAGCGGAAAAACGAACAAAAAGCGAAGAAGGAATTACCACACGCGTGTACATCATGTCTTCCTCACGGCGCAACTCGCGCAGGCAAATCATCTCGGCCAATCCCTTCATCCGTGATACTCTAATATCGGATATGGCAATAAATTACGTATCGACCTGGAAGCGAGTTTCACCCCTGCCACCGCCGGGGCAGCCCTTCACCTCGAGACGGCACGAAAGAACCTCACCCCCTCGCGCCGCGCGGTGTACACGAGAACGGGTGGAGCTATATAATCACACTTAATGACACTCGATACGAACATGTAACATCGGCATTGCGCGAGATACTAGAACGATAAGGGACGTGTTTCGGGCCGCAGGCGCGTTGTAAGTTTCCAAGACGCGCGCCTCGGCGAGGGCTCGAGCACTGTTCGCGTAATCTACGCGTTACCTCTTCTTGGGTTTCGTCTCTTAAAATGCATACATAAAGGTCCTGTGCGATATCCTTCGCGCGCGATTTAACCTTGAAACTCATGCGAAGGATTATAGCCGTTATCCCGAGTATTCTTTTTCGTATTTTTTACTGCATTACGTTCGTAATATCGAAGCTTTGAACAGACTTTAATTTAGAATCTCGTTTGTATTTCTCGTCCATCAAACGAGTACCCTCTAGGCCTATTAATGGAATCCGTGGAAATCACATGTAGATTCCGGAATTAAAGTCGACAGTGTATTTTTGACGAATCGTTTTCCGGAATCCATCCGGACGTAGCGAAAGGTTAAAATATCGTGGAACTTCTAAATAAATTGGTTGAACATATCGTGAAAATAATATTATCACATTGATAATAAAAAAAGTTATATTAAGGCGCAGAATGTAGAGCTATTTTGAAGAAAATGAGATATCGGATTGCCAAAATTAGAACGAGAGCGTCGCAGGATGAAGTGCGTCGTGTATAAAGAGATATGCCGTTTTCTATATTAGCATTTAGTCATTAGCATTTTGCCTTATCTGGCTCAATCTGTACTACGGCGTATCGAGCTTGTATCTCTGTTACATCCTTCGCGCCTTCGTTTGCACGCGAACGATTATTGGTATCTCACACTATACCACGAACAACCCGGGATTAACAGCACGATTTGTGTCCCTCATCTTGGAAATTAGCAAACGACAAGATGACGCGTGTTACTACATTTGTCACTGTACGCAATCGAAGCATTAACAACAGATCTAAAACACATTTATATACAGTAAAAAACGTATTTGTGTTAAAAATCCTTATTAAAATTTTTGTGTTGAATTTTTAACATATCCAAGTGTTAATTTAACATAATATAATTATGTTATTTGAATATTTTATATTAAATTGATATTTAATATTTCTTAATGTTAAAATAATATTGAGTAATTAATACGAATAATATTAATTTCTCGTTAACTTTTGCGAAAATTGCAAAATGATTCAAGACTTAATTTAATCCACTCTACATGTACACGTGTTGTCACGAGAATTACCGAACACTCTGTATACGAGTATAATAAAGATCAAAATGTTTATAATTTTAAACGTAATTGTTATTTTCTTCTTTTTTACACCTTAATCATATTCTCGCAAATAAAACATGCTACCAATTAGGCCGGTATTCATATTTTATTTCAAGACCAACTTAAGTAATATCTTAAGATGCTAATACTGCTTTGTGTGATTGGCTCGTGACATCTTAAGACTTAAGACGATCTTAAATATAAGAATCGACTATGAATACCGACCTTAGAATCATCTTGTCTCGCCAAGAAAATTGTCGAAGCGATATCTAGCCAGACTGAAGTACGCTCGCAAAGTCACTTGATATTAGGGTCGAGCTTTCACGCCTCAAAACGGTAGTAAAATACGTTTAAATCACTTAACCATCCGAGCCCCGATGTAATCGGATTGGAAGCTTTCATGAATTTTTTCTATCTCCTGTTTTTTTTTGTTTTAACGTTCACATTGAGACTCTAGAGGCAAATCCAGTACCATTAACGAGCACATAAAAGCAAACGACATTCTACTCCGGTCTTCCCTGTCTCTTTCTCTCTTTGCTACTATGGTGTTACGCTTCTCTTGGCGTACTCGCAGTAATTCCATTTTACAGCACAGCGTACTTGACACCCACCGTCGGACCGGTTCGAGACCACACGACAGAAATTTCACGCCCGCCCCGGCAACGCACAACGTAATCGGCTCGCCGGAATTTACTGTAATCTGGAAGCTAGGGACGATCATGATCATCTTAGCCCGGCAGATTAAGGCTGTTCGCTTCGCCGAAGAAAGAAGAGCGGGGACCAATCCTCCCGCTCATTTCGTTCGCCGCGCTTAATGTTCGCGCCGTACTTCGTGGCATCGCATGTAAAATTAACGCCTCCATTGCACGACGTCGCGACGGGGAAAAAATATTTGTATTTATTCTGCGGTGATTACTGAACGGGGACTTTTTCACACGATAAATTACCCTCGCATCTTGCGTCTAAAACAGTATCTTGCTACATCATGAGTGGGAACCTCGCTGAGAGTTACTCAGGTATAAGAGGATCTATTTTTGAGAGAAACTAGTATTCGATGCTCGTAAAATATTTATCGTTGATAATAATAACGCAGGAGAGCAATAAAAGATTATGATGATGAATAGAATAGTGACATTTAGAGATTTCTACGTTCAGCCCTTAATTCCTTAACATGATATCTGTAAATGCGATTCTTTAAAATCTTTGATGTTGGATTTTATATAATAGATAATAGAAGGGCCGCACATGTGATTTCCTACGAAGTTATTCCACTTGTGCATTATCCATCTAATGTCACAAGAGATTTTATTTATTTCGATAATTATGATGGAAAAGTTTCATTTTAAAATCAATATTTTACTCTTGCGATTCAGTTTCATTGCAAACATAATTTTCGCGAGAAAATAACATTAACACTGTCTCTGATTAAAGTTTACATTAACAAAAGGAATATATTTTATTGTTCTATATATTCTACAAACTGTCGCATAAATTTTCGTATGCAATGATATGTTAAACTGCATCTTTCTGGCAACTAATTCATCATAGAAATACATTTAGAAGAAATATTTTATAATTCTTAAATGAAAAGGCTTCTCGAAACCTTTTAAACATATTTTTGACATTCGTATCTACTGATCTACTGACATTTCACGAATCATTCGCGTTTCTCAATGAACGAAAACCAACTTCGCGTCAAAGATCACTGATATAGTCTTCTCGATGTAGTCTAGTCGTGTGTGTGCGCGCGCGCGCTACACACACACACACACACACACACACACACACACAACACACACACACACACACACACACACACACACACAAACAAACACACACACACACAACGTACATACACAACGTACACACAGACGTACTTGCTTACGAAGAAACTTCAGTCTTATAATATCTCGTCTTTGCTCATTAATCGGCAAATCGTCATCCCAACATCACTAAATATAAAACTAATAATTTTTATAAAGTACTCGTTTACACTTTACATTTTACATATTTACCATACGTACCCCATCAACAGGATATATAATTTTAATAAAATCTTTTACGTCAGACATATACACTTTTTTTATTCTTCTCGCTTCTGCTGTCTAAAACTTTATGACAACTCAAAGAAGGATCATAGTCATCTCAAAAATTAGAGTGGGAATTTTATTATCGTGATGCCATTTATGGAAATCATTCCCGCTTTGGGAAGCAGACCGCAAAGATATTTTTGAAATTACAGATTTTATTTCATCTGCGACAACCTGAAGACATTGAAAACTGGAATTAAATATATTTTTTAAAATTAATATTATATATATTTTTTAATTAATATCATATACGTATATTAGATAGAAAAAATATAGTAGTTTTATTTTAAAAAATTTTTTTACATATATTTTACATATTTACATATATATGTTTCCTCTTTTCCTTTCTTTCTTTTTTTTATT
>JANQDE010000082.1:450490-588917 GCA_037157785.1 Cephalotes varians
ACACACACACACACACACACACACACACACACACACACACACACACACAACGTACATACATATACTGACAAATCGAGTACCAGTGACGTCATCGCCCTTTCGTTTTATCGCGAGTTACGGTCGCGGGCTTGCGGAAGGTCAGGGCTACTCTCTCTCTCCCCCCCCCCCCTTCTCTCTCTCTCTCTCTCTCTCTCGCTCTTCTCTCTTTTTCTCTGTCGGTCTTCGAACGATTCCACCGACGTATATGTCGTGACCATGCATGGCCATATCCAAGCTCTCGGTGGTGACTACGTGGAGACACTATACATGCGAGTGGTCCGTGCATGTGCACGCACATGAGACGAGCTTGTCCGTGTGTGCACGTGGTATACATACACCTAAGTACATAAGTATTGCCATAACCGCCAACTTCGTGAATGGAGGAGCGACACACGATCAATGCCCCTTTACGTTTATCTACCGCTTTTATGTACGTTCCGCGAGCTGTTTCGCACTCAAACTTTCTGGCAGCATGGCGTAATCAACGACACGGTCAAAAGCGCGATGTAGTATATGGCAAGGAGGATGATGTTCCTCGAATTAAGTTCCGAGGAAATAGATCCTCCATATACAATGCTAAATACAGATTTATAGCGAAGTAATATACAACGTTGTCAGTAATAAGTACAGTAATAAGTACTGTCCAGGTCAATAGTGTAACAGTCACTAAACAAGTAAATCTGAAGAAGTATCGTTTTAAGGAAGTTGTATAGATATGAAAGTTAGAATAATGCATAAAATATAATATAATACTAAGAAGATAATACTAAAAGAAATGAAACATTATCTTTTGCATTTATAGACAATAATCTATTGTTGAATATTAATGTTTATTATAAAACAAAAAAAAAGAAATATTATTTAGTAAATTCAGAAGTATTTATTAAAGCAAATTCTATTATTACAGTCCGACAAATATAAAGATGAACAATTATTTTTATAAGAATTATTTTTATAAGAAAGAAATAAAGAATTTTGATAATAGATAACAAGAGAATTGATATTAAAAAGAAATTATTGTATATTAGAAGAAAGAAAGGAGGAGATGAGAGAGATAAAGGAAAGAGAGAGAAAGAGAGGAAGAGAGTCTATTCAATAGTGGCAAAATGATTTAAGTGTTTTATTAAGAATGATAAGAAACTCAGAATGGTTTGTATAGTCTCAGTTGCGTTCTGCATTCTTCGCACGTGTTGGAGGCAACACGATATGTCCGACTACATTGAACAAACTCACTCGAGAATGTGCGGGTTATAGACTATTGTAGTTTATATCTTCGATCCGCGAAACAGGATTACCATCCTCATAACTGTGCGCCTATGTGCGCTTATAAACTATTATTATCTTACGGTCGACGCACGTTTATGCACTATGTCGCAGTTGGCCTGATCGATGCTTTATATTGTTCTGACGAGGAAGGGTACTCGGACGAAACTTGTTCGAATTACTAAACTTCATTGAACAATACTGAACGTCATTTCGCGATAGAATCTCATTAATACGTCGAGAATAGAAACATATTAAATAAGAAACACAAAAGTATCGGTATCACTATCGTTTATTAATATGTAATTTATGTGATTACGCATTATTTTATCTCATTAACAAGAAATAATATTAGTAAGTAATATTCTAATTTACAATATTCTAATTTATCGATAGTTTGTCGTGCACTAAAATATACTAACTTCATCATGCTAATATTGACAATCTCCTTGATTGTGTCATGCAATGCATAATTTCAGTTTTACAATTTCAGTTTTGCAATTTCAGTTTTGCAATTTCAGTTTTGCAATTAATTAGTTAATATAATACAATATAAAATAATATAAAATAAATAATATAAAATAATACGTGATCTTCAAAATTGAAATTTTGTAAATAACATTTTTAATATTTTTGTGCTTAAAACAGATATCTTCGTTGTATGCATGGAAAAATCAAATTTATATAGAGTGTCTGATAATTATTAATACAACGCTTGTACAGATAGAATTAAACTGAGTCAAAAAGTTCTATATCATTTTGGAATTTTCGTAGTTAATGAGAAAAACGCGATGAGGCGGAATCGAACCTGAATCCTTCGGAGTGTAAGCTATCGCACTAATCAGTGTGCTATGGCCACCTATGATGTACTTTTATTGTTTATGCGAGTGTAGCAAATTCGTCAAACTGTGGCGAAAATGTAAAGACAGTAGTCCCAATTACATTATGGAGATTGCATCGTCACTAATCGTCTTTCTGCAGTGCGAGAATTCACGGGTGATACATGTTGTGATAAACCAGTTATACATGAGTCCGTTACTTATTCGTGCGTGCATTGGTACATTAGAGTTCAAGGAACGACAAAATGAACAACTCAACAACAATGCGCAAGTCATTTTTTATTTCTTCAATTTCACACGCTTAACAATTACAATTTTACTTATTCACTCTATCTACAACGTATTTACAGAACTCGTGAGCTGTGCCGTAACGCAAGATTCAGCGCAATTGAAGCAAGTGACTTCGAAATTCGAACGATACTGTTGCGTGAAGCAATCGAAGACAAAAGTGAAGAGCGCTCTGTTACCGATTTTTTTACAGCTGTATTCCTGGATTGTTCTCTTTGTTTCTGGATTGTCTCTTTTTGACGACACTTCAAACGGTCTGGAATGTTAAGAACAATCCAGAAACACAGTGACAGTTTAATTGTTCTTTAATTGTCTTATTTTTATTTATATTTAAAGGTCAGTTACTGTCGGAACGCGCTAATTGGTCCCTAAAGGACGCTTTACACGGAGCTTTTACTCGTTTTAAAAACTCTTTCTAGACAGTTTCTAGACTTCTTCAGTTTTTATTCGCTAATGTCTAAAATTTTGAAATCGCGGCGTCTAGCGGTCGCTGGGACACAATTAATCTATTCCATTATCATAGACACATCCTGAATGACGAAATATTGTTAGCTGGCTCTCGCGCATGCGCAAACTTTTACTAGCGAATTCGTTAACGAATTAAGAAGCATCAGCTCAAAAAGATTAAAAGCAGCTCCGTGTAAAGTGCTCTTAATTGAACAGGCGCGGCGAACGCCTTTTCTTGTCGCGAATTTTCTAACAGCTGTTGACACAAAAAAACGAAAACATGCGGATCAGTTAGAGCAGTTTGGAGAAAACAGGAAACAACGGTTCTAAGAAGTTTCAAGAAATTATATTTATTTTGATTATTATCTGACGGTACACGAGCAATGCACCGATGCAATGTTATATATATAGTATTGCACACGCCGTAATTGTATAGCAGTGAGCGTCACAATAGTTTCGCGATTCGCAAGGCAATTGAAGACGCGATTGAATCATTGTGTAAATAAATTTTAAAGTCTTCTAGAAATTGATGGACAGATCCGTTTCACAAAATAGGGATCACGAGATCGCGAAAGCACAATCGAGGATAGGCGGACACCGATAAAGATGTATTATTCTTTTGTAAAACAAAGTATCTAAAACGAACTTTGCGGAGTCTCTTATAAATTAAATAACATATTCATGTGAACGCTCTTTTTCCAAAATGAAATTGATAAAAAATGTAAATAAACGTTCTTCTTGCGATGCATCATTATCCTCGCCGATGCGAACTAGTTCTTCCAAAATCTCTATTGATATACTATTCCTAGTAGAAACGTCGAAACACTGCAAACGAGTCAGAACATCAAATTAATATAAAAATTGATTGTTCTATTTCTTTTGATTCCTCGTTTGCTTTTGTATAATATTTTGCGATATAGAATTTTACTTTTTTGCTACTTTTCAATATACACATATACAAGGTATCATGTACAGGGTGTCAGGAACTAACCGAATCAACTCTTGTGTGCAGGTAGAGGACGTTAGACTGCGGTAATGGCTACGCTCGCTACGCACGAGCAGTAAATAACTCTACGTGCGCTTAGAGACGTGGGGCGTATCTTGTCAAGCGCTTGCATTTGCCGATGGGCCGGCCGAATATGCATTTTTTTGGCAATCTTCAAAAATTAATATCTCGTTAACTATTACGAAAATTGCAAAATGGTAGAAGACTTTTCAACTCACAATCAGTTTAACGTTCTCTACCTGCACACAACGGTTGATTCGGTTAGTTCCTGACATCCTGTATTTGATTATTTTTTTCTTTTTTAGTGAAATAGGCCTACTGGGGAAACCACAAAAAAAATGCATCAATAATAGTACTTCAACGGTAATGTGGAAAGCTATTACCGAAACTAATTATTATACATTATTAGAAAACTACACATACACGTAAAATCTTAACTATATTATTGTAAAAGATATGTAATACATTAATAATATAAACAATTTAGTATTTTAATAATAGTTTGACAGAAGGGTGATTACATCATATTTCTGATAAGGGGACGCTCCTGAGGCATAGCATCACACGCGCTCGGCGGTTCGGCCCTGAAATAAAACAAATTTACAATTTCAATTACTTTTTTATTAACTTAACTTTTAATTCAATTAATTACATTATAGGTTAACTTGTATTTTAACTAAGTTAAATTTTTGAGGCTGTTAACTTTAACTTAACTTAGTTAAAAAAAAAAAAATTAACTTACTCAACTCTATATTATATAGTGTTTTTTTATTTAACAAAATTTGGTTTATTTTCTATTAAAGTATCTTTTTTACTCAGGAAAACCTTTTCTTAGAAGTACTAAAGCAGTAAAGAAAAAAAGACATGCATCCTTTTTATTCTTTGCCTCTCTAAGTCTCACAATCTCAAATTTTTTGTGTTAAATATTTCAAATGTTAGTCATTAAGTATACAATAAATGCATGAGGATCTTCTCGTTCTATAGAACAGAACGTTCCCGGTTATTCTTTATCTATAGAATATTTATGGCAGCTTACGTGTAAAACACGTCACGTTGGAGCCATTCGGTCCTCTCGGGTCTACTCTCTAATTGCGACTAATTTCGTTAATTCGTAGAGGCATCATGGGGAGACCACTAATTCAGGGGTCCAACATTGTGTCTAGACCTTAAATAACATTCGCGGATCGAATCGGTTTCCTCTGTTCTTCCGCCTATGCTGCAATTAGATGGTCTCTATTTTTGCATCTCTCCACAAATTGGATTACGAATTAGACCGTTTCTTTTTTTAGTATATGTATAAGCATTAGCGACAAGCTCATTTTATCATATTGATCTTTTTTTTAATTAACTGTTAATGAATAACTTGAAAATATTTGACAAATAATTAAAGTATTTGAAAAAAAGTGAAGTGTATCGAAATTTCAAGTAATTTTAAACAGAAATAAGAGATTTTATGTAAAAAAATAATGGGCTTAAACGTTATGATGCGGCC
This sequence comes from Cephalotes varians, assembly GCA_037157785.1. NCBI lineage: Eukaryota > Metazoa > Arthropoda > Insecta > Hymenoptera > Formicidae > Cephalotes > Cephalotes varians. The sequence goes on from JANQDE010000082.1 coordinate 455,865, forward strand.
AGATTAAGCGCGATTCGTGATTTGTGTCCTTTGATTTCGTCAAAAAAACCGCTCCGCTAGCGAATTGACACGAATATTAAACGACGAGTGCAAATTCGATGAATATTCCATTTGCATTATTTGCAAATTTTATATGAGTAGAAAATTGCGAGTTTTGAACTGTCACAAATCACGAATCGCGCATAGTCTGGCCGCACCATTAGACATTAGATCCGTGAATATTTTTAAGAAGTGGATATCATAAACAAAAGTTAACATAGAAAAAATGCTTATCATTAATCGCAACAATGCTATATGCTGAATAATTCAATTTATCTTCTTAATTCTTTTTCAAAAAATGCTTATTAAGACAAGATCAAAATTTTTTGTTAGAAAAATAAATTCCATAGAAAATCGAAATAATAACAAGTAAAAAGAAAAACGTGTCAATGCATCATATTCCCTAGAAAATAAATTTAAGATCATGGAAAAAAAGACTTGTCTATTTAGGTTTAGGTTTAAGCTCAGTATGAAGCCCAATTTAAAAAAGACTTAATTTTTAGAAAGAACATTAAGAAAGAATGCGTGAAATTGTGGATTGGCGCATAGAGAGAGCAACGAATATCGAACAATAGATTTGTTTTTCTTGCTTACACCTAATGTAAAGTATACTAAGTGTAAGCAAGAAGAACGTAAGCTAATAAGAGTCTAAAATATAACTAAGTTAAGTTAAAATTATTTAACTTTTTAACTTTTTAACTTAACTTTTATCTTTTTAACTAGACACTACCCGATCCTGATCAAAACTAAAGGTCTTTGACTACAAAAGGTATGCAAAAAGTATGCGTATATACTCTTCATTAAAAAGATATTATAAATAGCTAATATGAGTAAGGTAAACTGGAAAGAAAAAAAGAAAAAGGACCTTTTGTTTCTAATAACGATCATTTATTCGTTGAAAAATTCCGTCATTAAGAATGGGATTTCGCAGTTAGTCGTCGTCTGGCTATTCGAAAGCATAGATGCGCTTGAAACCAAAGGTATTGGCAGTTTTGGTCTGGAAGGATTATTTTTGCAACTAGATAGATTAAGTAAGTGTATTTATTAATGTATTAAATTTATCCTATTGTTTCAATAGTGTGTAATTACGGTTATTTCTATTATACTTTTTTAATAACAATGGCGCAAAGTTATGATGCGGAACAGCTTGCCCCGCATATAATAAGATAAGAAGTGCTAAATGACTTCCTTTGTAAAATTTATAATATTTTTTTAATGAAGAGTATATACGCATACTTTTTGCATGCCTTTTGTAATCAAAGACCTTTAGTTTTGATCAAGATTGGGTAGTATCTAGTTAAAAAGATAAAAGTTAAGTTAAAAAGTTAAAAAGTTAAATAATTTTAACTTAACTTAGTTATATTTTAGACTCTTAACTTTTAACTTAATTTAGTTTCATTTTATTGATAACTATTAACGTTTGATTTTACTTTCTTGAAGTTAACCACATCATAAATAAAAAGCTGTGAGACGCCGCGCGCTTGCTTATACAAGTAACCAGTGATGCAAGTACACCCAAAAAAGAAGTCTTACGTAAAACTGATGAATTTTTTTTATATAATAACAAGACGCTAGATGAGAAACAAAAATGCGATTATAACTGATCATATTATTCAAATCTACTTGTCGATCAATGTGTTTGCGACGGAAAAAGATTTCCCTCAAACGTGCTTTTATAAAATATAACACATTAATACCATCCTTGGCTCACATTGAACGGCTTTATAGTGCAGGAGGACTCATTTTCGACAACCTTCGAGGAAAAATGTCCGATAAAAATTTCGAAATGGCTCTATTACTTAAATTTAATAAGTATATATAAACAAAAAATATATATAGAGTATGTTTCTATATAAAGTATATTTATTTCCGTTATTTAAGACTGAAGCCCTGAAATAAAACAAATTTAACTTTTAACTTTTCAATTACTTTTTTTTTATTAACTTAACTTTTAATTACATTATGGGTTAACTTTTAACTAAGTTAAATTTTTAAGGCTGTTAACTTTAACTTAACTTAGTTAAAAAAAAGTTAATTTATCCAATCCTGGTTTTAATAAATAGCAGCACGATCTGTGTAAGTTAAATATCATTCCTCTTAGAGTAAAAAATGGCATTCCTTGGTCTACCTTAAGAATAGGAAATAGAATAAATCTTTTTTTAAATAATAGACTATAGACCATTTTTAATAAAACGAGAATTAACTACGTACCATCTCAGGTACTATCATCAGGTCAAGCTGGATTTTTGTGCTATTATTTTTGTGTGATTTTTTATATACATTTTCAAGTTCATCAAATTGCACGCCGAAATATTTTCAGTCTTAAAACACAATCGTTGAAACGAACGAGAATAGTAAGGCTGCGTTCAGAAACATCATCCAACCACGCTAGAGTGTCATTCTATCTTTGTTTACGTCCAATGAACAATAAAGATAGAATGACACCCTAGCGTGATCGGGTGATGTTTCTGAACGCAGCCTAATATCACGATATTAAATTGATAATCAATTTAATAATAATGATGCTAACAAGCATCTCAATCCCTTTTTTCCCCCCGAATATTATAAAGAATTTGTTGCGAAAAATAATACCTCAGCCAGGGATCGAACTTGGGACCTCCCGATTTTCCGGGGCGGGCGTCTTAAGGCCCATCTACATAAGACGCAACACGCGAGTCGCAAGTCGCAACGTAGATGCGACGGCCAATCAGAAGCAGCAATAGTTATCACTGACGCTTTTGATTGGTTATAGCATCTGCGTAGTGACTTGCGACCTGCGTGCTGCGTCTTATGTAGATGGGCCTTTAGACCACATTTTGACCACTGAGGTATGTGACATGATGCCCGCCCCGGAAAGTCGGGAGGTCTCAGATTCGATCCCTGGCGGTGTTATTTTTCGGAACAAATTTTTTATAAATTTTTTTTATTATTTTTATTATTTTTACATATACTATTTTTATATTGAAGCTATTCTTACAATATTGTACAGATTGCATTTTCCTTTTATCCATTATGTTTCTTCATAAAATATGCAATCCGTATTGCAAAAACTGTTTCTTCAAAATGATAATTTTCTACGTTTGCGCGTATATACGAATAAAGATTCAGAGTAAATTCTACAATCAAACCCGGTCCAAGTAAATAAAATATTATCGTAATTTCAAAAAGTGTTCAAAGATAATGTATTAATAGTCAAAGTTATGCGAAGAAGAACGGCCAGCAGCGGCAGCCCCTCATCGTCGATATCAAAGAGGGGTGCAGTTCGCGGCGCCCGGTTGTCTGGTAGATCCGGTTTCCCTCTCGATTCAAAAGTTACGACATGGACGAGAGTGTCTCATCGCTTCTTGTTCTGCCATTACTTTTTCCACGTCTTCCGTCGCAACGCCATTCTCTTTAGAAAATTTTCTCCAAAGCTCTCACCTGTGCTTGGTAACCGTCTCGTGCATCGCGAGAATCGAGCCGAAAGTGGGTCCTTTGAGTTCTTGAGGGAGTCGAACAGCTAGCCCTTCGTCGGAGCGCGCACTCGAACCACACGCGACAATCGGGGGGGGGGGGGGGGGGGGGGGAGGATGAACTACATAGTGCACGCACATGAATCAGACAATTTCCCATCGTATTTGTCCTTGGGGTGAGGTATTGCAAGGGTGAGGTCAGGTTTCAACTTGCTAAGCAAGTGGAGGCACAATAGAATTATGCTAATTTTTTTTAAATATACACATATACACATTACAATGAATAATAGATGATATTAACGAACAAAAGTATATTCGAATGTCGATATATATGCTTCTCTATATGCTGTAATTTTATGAAAATTCAAAGAAAATTCGTAAGACAGTAGTTAGATAATATTAGAAACTTTATAAAAATTGGTTCGTATATTTTGCTCTTTTTTTTTGATGTATTAAAATTTTTGAATAATTGTTCAAATATTCATCTTGTCTTGTATAAATTACTTCAAGTATATACCATGTTTGCACTTGTGACACACACACACACACACACACACACACACACACGCGCGCGCGTACATATACTTTTAAGCAGAGAAATAGACTGATAAGAAAATAACATGCATATATCATATATAAGGAGTCTTGATTTGATTAACACGTTGAATACCACGCTAGTTTTACTAGGGATAAGAACCCGTGGGCTATTATGTAAATAAATGAAACTATTATTACTACTATGTATAAATAAAACTATTTTTATATGTTTTATACTGCATTAATTTCTTCAAACCATTGTAGTAACGATGGTAATAATGAAAAATTTTAAAGTATTGACATTTGTTCAAATTATGTATTTCTACTAATCTTGGCGCGCCGGTTACCGGTAACCTCCACGGCGCTACCACCAAGTTGAGTGCCGATCACCGGTGACTCCCGACATTCAATGTGTTAAAGTGGATCTTGATACTTATAATAATATTTCTATGTAAATTTTTAAATATATTTGTATAGTTTTATAAACTTCGCGCTGATATTATCAGATTTATTAAATAATAATTATTGATATTTTTAATTAATTACATATTAATAAACTGATTATTTTATCTTAAAATTTGTTTTATGTTAAACATATTTGAATTATAAATCATTATTTCAAATTACTATTCCAGATAGCGTTATCATTTTTCGAATAGCCAATAAATCATAATATAAACATTTAGAAAGAAACATCTTAAATATAAGGTAAAGGCAGCTAATATGGAATAGGTTACTAATAGGAATAGGGGCTTATTTTTTAAACAAAGCGTTGCATTCTAGTGGCAATCACTGGAAGTTGTTGCAATTGTTGTCAAACGTGCCATATTAAATAATAAACTCGATGCAATAACGAATTTCTGTAATATAAGTTTTTATTTATTTTTGTCGCGTCTGGAAATGTGATAGCACTATCTTAAAAAGTGTTCTTACAAGCTGAATGTAAGTTATTTAATGTTTATAGAACATAGACGCTTTTAATAATGTTGCATGAATAATATTATGTCGTTTAATTGCGATTTGTAACTCTTTATTGAAATTGAAAGAGTTTGTGCGTCATATTAAGATGTGTTGGTAATATGGAATAATTTAATTATTATGGAATAAAGAGTAGAGAATATAATGAAATTGTTGTTCTTTTTATAAATAATAAAGAATATTTTTGATGTTAATGTTTATTTTAATAATTTAACGATTTAGGATTTGATTTTATTGTCCATGTTCATAATATAATTTTATTTATGTGCTACATTGTACAGTAAACGTATGATTTTTAACAGTTTCGATTTCAATTTACATAAAAAAATAAATTTGCACTTCATTTTTTATGTTATTTATTATTGTTCCTCAAATTTGATTAGTATTCCATATTTTATCCTTTTTTTTTACGCCCCTCATTTTCTCACTTTTTACTTTTTTGTAAATATTGAAGTTGGACTTAAATTTCGGAGACTTTCGTTTATTGGATGTTATAGCTAACATATTGCTTAAAAATTCTACGTCTTATTAGAAGCCTTAATATGCATTTGTATCGGAGTAATATTAATTTAAAAATTGATATTCCATATTCGCTGCCTTTACCCTACTCCGATTTATCTGCAAATTCAGATGGCCAAGCATTTCTGTGTATACAATAAATTTATTAGAAATCCTTATTATCATTCTTCTATTTCTAGAAATTTTCAGAAATCTGCAAACTGAAACTTCTCTAATAGATATTAGAAAAATACTATCACATGTGTGTTGTGTGTGTGTGTGTGTGTGTGTGTGTGTGTGTGTGTGTGTGTGTGTGTGTGTGTGCATAAATATAAAAAAATTTATCACAAATATTCATCACGAAGAATTCGATTGACAACCGAGTGAAACTGAGTGATAAACGCTTAGAACTAGTTTTTTATATAGCTTTTTTTAGTGAAAAATTGTCACAAAAAATTGTCACAAAAATTGTTTTATTACCCTGTTACTGTTTAATTTTTTTTCTTGAACTCCTTTCTTATCCATTTTCGGCAGCTATTTCTAAATTTCTATAAATTTTATTGTTTCGAAGAATACATTTTCCAGTTGACATGCATTATTTCTGTTTCCTTTTGTTTTTTTGAATTCTTTGTTTCTTTTCTTTTCGAACATCTCATAAACATTAGAATTGAAAAATAAAATCCCAGTTCCAATAGAGGCCCAGTAGAAACCCAGGCATCATTCAATATTAGGCTTCAAGTTAGGCTTTCATTTTCTTCTCGCCGACGTCCTGGACACCGGAGGATACCCATGAAATCAAAAACCATAGCGGAACGGAATACACCAATCACAGCGAAGAGATTTGTCTAAAAGAATTCGTTTGTTTATGATTGGCTTTATTATTTTTTCTTCTATTGAATTGATAAATGAAAAAATGAAGTTATTTGTAAGTAATTATAAATAATATGATTATATTGTATTATAATATCAGTTAAATATAGTAATATTAACAATAATAAGTTAATTTAGACCAGTGAGAATAAATTAATTAAATGAAGGAAAAAAACTTATACGATGGATGGATTTTAGTGTCCAATAATATTTTTGTGTATATTTTGAATATGTTTTCAGTTTTTTTTAAATTATTATTTGCGCCAATTATTTGTCGAATTTGCAACAATCATAAAATAATAGTCTCATTAAAATAATAATCTCATAAATTAATTTTTAATCGTCAGTTTGATAAGTTATGCTAATAGCATCTTAAAAAWCTGTAAATAATTCATTGCAAAAAGTATTACCTCAGCCAGTGTCTGGAACCTTCTGCCTATCCCGGGCAGGTGTCTTTATCAATTCAATCACCGGCATGTGATAATATTTATTGCAGTAATATAATAGTAATATTAAAATTATCTTTTTATTTACATTAGATGCATTCTGTTCGGATTTAAAGTTTGGCTCCCCATGGAACATTTTTCAACGGAATGATATTCTAATCTTGTTTTTGTTTCAATTTGATATATTTTTCATTTTATTCAATTAATATCCAATTTCTTTATCAGATTCTTTATTAGAGATTTTTTATAATGATCATATTTGTTTACATTAAGCAGGTAAAATAAACTTTGATTTTATTAATTTCCGAATATTTTGATGCATGAGGAGCCAGGCTGCTTAAAAGCAGCTCAGAATAACATCTATATGTAACATCTAATACGTAAATAAAAAGATAGTTTTAATATTATTATATTTAATAGTTGAAGAGAATAATCTTGTAATAAAAGTAATCAAAAATATAAGTAAGATTGTTTTTGAAGAACGATAAGAGGATTTCTCTCTTTTAGTTAATTCATTCACCTTTTCATTTTCTCCTTTTTGATCTCTTTGCCCTGCAAATCGGCGTTTTCATTCCTTCTCGATCATGATCAGTCCCTCTTCTTCCGAACAATAATCCTTCGCATTCTATCTCGATTATACCTGACTAGAAACAGAAATTTCGAGTCACGAATCTATCATAATTCATAATTATCCAAGGGTGCATTTATTGTGTTTAATCGATCGATCAGAGATACATTCGATACCAAAATTTATTCAACATGGATGCTGTGCATCATGATCGTTATATCTTATTTTTCTTATGCAAGAGATTTAAAAAATTGCATGCTTGCTTAATTATCATTAATTGTATTGAAAACGCAGAAAAATTACAACCAAAATAGTATGTATTTATAATTTTCCTTAAAGAAGCAATGATATCGCAAAGTTGCGTCAATTAAAAATTTATACACATTATACCTAATGCATGTAAAAAAATAGCAGTAAAGAGTATTTGTACTCCCATTTAAGTATATTCCTGTTTCAATTCAATTTTTTTATTTTAATCCAAGCATTAAAAATATTATTTAATGTAAAATACTTGGCGTTATGAAGATAGAACAACTACATAATCACACATATATTCATAATTATATTACAAGATTTTTTAAGCTCACTCTAGCAGAATCATAGTATTTTTGTTTATGGTTATTATATTTATTAAATAAAACACATACATACATACATGTATCATAATATATAATATATATTAATATAGTTTAAAAACTACAAATCATTATTGAATCTTTATCGTAACAATATTATATTACACACACATATATATGATATAATTCTAATTATATATCACACACATGATATCAGAAATTATTTTATAATTATGTTTCTTTTTATAAAAAAATAAACCAAAATATCCAACTGAACAGAAAAATTACATAAGTGTAAAAAAAATAGGCAATCGTAAATTTTTATTTGCATGCACAACGCTTAGAGTCAGGGTTTATTTACCATTTTACCGGTTAGTTCGACCGAATATTCACATTTAAGCGTAAACCAATCACAATTGACACTTAATCAGTCAAGCAAGCTAACTGGACATGGTGAAATTAATCCTATATACAATATGACAATGGGTCTTTTATTTCGAAAAATCGGAAAAACTTGCTTTGTCACAATCTCTTTTATTTATCCGAACAGACAACACCGAAGCAACACCGAAGAACTCTTTTACATACATGTGAGTAATAGATTTCTCATAAACGTGCATATAAAGTCAAGATATAAAAGAACATTGCGATTATCCAATATTATTCCAAGATAAGACGATTTTTTCACTTTTTTCTTCACGAAATCAATGTTGTCTGTTTGATTCGTCCATTTCTATCATGCCATATTAATAATATTAATAATTCGTCGACATAGTAGATTTTCAAATGGTAGCATTTCTTTTCAAATTGTCACTTTTCAAGCTTATTTAGGCCTATTTAACTATCCAACACAATTGTCATTAACGATGAAAATTCACGACAATCCGCTCGAGGAATCCAACCATTTTTTAAATCGGATAATTGGATAATTTTTCTTTGAAAACTTTTCTGTACCTTTTTTCTTTTTGCAGTGTAAATTCAGATTTGTCGCAGACTTGTCGCTATTATATCGCCACTGTAAATTTAATACCAGATATATTATTATTGTTGTTAATGCTGAATATTATTGTAATTACTTTTTTTATTATTATATGATTTCCCAATTTTCTTTTGTTAATAATGTAGCATGTTTATAGCACGAGGAGTGCTTGAAAGATTTTGCAAATGATCACGTAATAACGAGGAGGACAAATTATTGCATGATTTTATTGGGTCATCTTTTATAATATTACCAAAGAAATTTTATTTGATTCTGACAAGTTGTTTTAATGCTTTTAAAAAATGGAAAAGTTAGAAAATCATTCTGTTACGAAATATCTTGTAAAAGAAATTATGTCATCGTCTGAAAATTTTGCATAAAACAGAAAAGAGATGCAGTAGCTCGAGCTCACATGAAAAACAAAACTGAGATCATGAGATGCGACATTCTGTCTTCAAGATTAGACGCATTGGACAAAAAAAATTAATTGTCAATGTGCAAAATAATACTCGCGTAAATAAAATTTTTCCGGTAACATCATAAATGATGGCGTGATAAAATCATCACGAATAATTTTTATTTTCAGTGTTTATGTATTCATTGGCAAAACTTTTCAAATAACACTAGTATAAATCATAACAATGTGATCAGAGCAGGATTTTTTAGGATGACATTATGATGATTTGAATTATACATATTTAAGGGACAATACTAATTGTACAAAATTTATCATGGTGCGACGCATTTGTTCATCTTTAAATTTGAAGTGAAAACGATGCATATATCATTGATTCCGATATACACTACCAGTACTGAAAATCTATAATATACGTAACGCGAACTATAGATTTTCAATATTGGAGGTGAATATCGAAACGCAATCTTAATGTTAAGTGATCGAAGCGGAGGCTCTTGTTCCAAGAGTTCCCAATATCTCGTAAACTTAGTGCACACATTGCCTCCTAATTAACAGACGTATCTCAAACTTTATCACCAGTCAAAGAAAACACGCAATTAGCACAATCTCGCGTTATCTATGAGATAATCGCGCAGAACACTTTTCACGTTTTGATGTCTCGTTGAAAGGAAAGAGAAAAGGAGATAGAACATTGACGAATTCTTCCGGCCTCGCGATGCAGTCCACGATGTCGTCGGCGTCTCTTGCGCCGGTCGGAAATCCTGGATCTCGGACCAGTACAGCAGACGATACGTCCGGACGCGACGACGGAGCGAGCGAGACGGGAAAAGCCGCGGCTCTCCTCTCGTCTCCGGCGAGGAGAGGAAAGTTTGCCGGAAAGAGATCCGGGAAGTCGCAGACCGGAGAGAGCAGCCGACGCGCGGCCAACTCGCGTCTCTTCTCTTCCTCCCCTTCCACTATCAAACGCTACTAGCATCGTTCTCGTTCGCGGCTTCTGCGCTGTCGCGGAGTACCGTCTTCAGAGTTTCCAGCCGGACACGGTACTCCGGTTCGGCTGGTATAGAGAAACGCGAAAGAGGCGAGGTGGTGGTAGTGCAGGTGGGGATAGAGGGTGTTGGCGGCGGTTGTATCAATGTAGCCCGAGCGGCGGGAGAAGCTTCTCACTCCCTCCCAACCGCCGCGCAGCATCCATCCACGTAGTTTGCCCGCCCATTTCGCCTCGCCATTTGCCGCTATGAAGAACCTTTAGTGCGCAAGTCGCGTACCAAAGGGGGAGAACCTCGCGATAATGCACTGGTAGAGAGGGTCATTAGATTCGTGGTGGGAAGAGCGGTAGAAACATGCTCGCTTGGGAAGGGATCAAAGCCGTCGGAGGGGCGGGGAACCGCAGTTCGGCAGCGCGAGCCGACGTGGGCACTTCGCTCTGTCCGGCCTTTCCTTCATTAAAATATTATATTCGTGCGTGTAGAGAGAGGAGAGAGCCACGGAGCCCCGGCAGGAACCCTTTTGCCGCCGTTATCGCGCCACGTACAACGCACTTTTTCCACCCTCTCGTCAAGGACCTTCGCACGCTTGTTCACTGAGGGGCTGTTTCGGACGTAACGCGTGTTGTTTTTTTTTTTTTGTTCATTCATACCATTGTGACTGAAGAGGAAACCAGGAGAAACGTCTGGTAACACTACGTTTCAAAAGGACGGAAATCCATTAAGAAGAACAAAAGAAGGTGTACAAGAATGGAGTCTATGGATTCCTAGAAGGAAAAAATTAGAAAAGTTTTGGGCATTGTTCTCATCCACAATTTTCATTAATTAGAAAAAGGACAGAAACATTAATTCTTTGACAATTACGGGATTATATTAAAATATTAAAAAACGAGAAGGAGACTTTTCAAATATAAACGCAGTTTACAAGTAGTAGCACCGTGCATGGAGAGCACACATTCGTTCGATGCAAGCGAGTTGATGGGTCGAGTCCCAGAAGACACTAAAATTGTTGAAAATAAGACAAAGATCGAACATAAAATGACCGGAGTGATAATCACCAGGTTGATATAAGCTCGATTTTAAGATGAGAGAAATTAATAAATGTTACTATAAAGTAATATTGATCACAAATCGAAAAATCTGCCCAGTGAAAATTCAAAATCAAAGTGATCATCATCAATTTATACATCGCGGTGTACATCAGTTACCAAGATGTACCATGGAGAGTAATCCATGGATGTTCGGATGGTGAATCGCTCATCAACTCGCGAACTTCGAAAATTGTGTGTTGTGCTCCAATTTTACGTTCCTATCGCGCTTCCTCCGTCCGTGGTTCCTCGATCCGCATAGGATATCTCAGGCGGCCACTCCGCCACTATTGCCCCTTTTCGCGCTGGATACCTAGTGAAAACTCGATTAAAAGTGGAAAGTGCTGGACACTGTCAACGAATTGCTAGGAAAATCAGAGAAAAAGATCTTTGTGCTTCGAGAGAGTACAGTGAGAGTCCAAGGGTGCAAGTGCTACTGCCGACTTAAAAGGAAAAATCGAGAGCTATCGGGATATGAACCCAGGTACGTGAAAAGTTGTTTCCTCTGGTGGTGAAGCGCAGTGATAAGGCCACAATAATGATCGAGAATCTTTTCTACCGTCTTGCGAAAATTCAGTGGAGTTCGGTTTCACAGCCGGTGCGTATTGCGGAGTGTCCTCGAGTGATGGGGTGCTTTTCTTTTCGTGATAGTTTCGATGTCCAATTTAGTGAAACTGCGGGAGAAGTATAGTTCCGTTACCACCTCGTGTCGTGCATTTCTCCCAAAATATAAAATGGATAATATCTATTTATTCGCAATTTCCTGTATCGAATGGCAAATCAAAACAAAGGGGACTACTGGGAAGTTAGGTTGAAAACATTGAAAGATAAATAGTTAACACGAGCCTTGACACAAGGACATTATAAACTTCGATAATCAATGCCGACAATTTTTTACCAGAGCGGGTTTTGTTTCCATTTTCAAAAGACTTTCTGTAAACCCTCGGAAAGTCGTTAGTTAGGTCGAACAACATTCAGGTCCGAAGAAATGTCAGCCGTTAAATTTATAGCCTCAAATTTACTCCTGCACTGTTACATCTACACTGTAGATTGATACTGTTACTCCAAAAAGATGAAGATTAAACATGAGCGAAAGATTTTGAGTTTCAAGTGTCAAACAGGCGTGATCCCGTGATGTCAATGCGAAGTCAGCCAGTGTGTTGATTCTCATGTGAATTCGTGCGGACGTAAAGAGCGTTTTTTTTTCCTCGTGCTGACGCTGCTTATTTGCAGGGAGATTAATCGACAATTCTTCATAACACGTCGGATGTCACGCTCGCGGAATTTCGGAAGAGACATTTGGAAACGCGTGCGATTGTGTCAAAGGAAAGAAGTAATTTTTTTCTTCCTCCACATTCGCTAAATATCCAGTGAAGACGTACAGTGCACTGAAACATAGGACACTTCGAAGTCGTTTGATTTATACCATGGCTCCTCTTTGACATTACGTTCATTTAGTATGCGAAAATCTGAGCGGTATGTAAAGAGCGTCTTTTTCTTCTTTGCCCCGATTCAGCCGTTGTAATTGGATTCTCTTGTAGTTACGAAGTTTCCACACGTTGCAAGTGACAGGCTTTCGCTGAGAATTTAGGAACAATGTCATCGACTTTCGCACCGTTTCATTCCAGCGTGTTGCGATTTCTTCTTTATGCCAGTTGAACATCGACGCTATAATAAACCTCAATTATATTCCGTTCAAGAAGATTTATCTTAGATATCAATCATTGACAGCAAATCAATTGCCTCGAGAAGATGAATGAAAAAAATTATTTAGCCGTGACAAAAACTGTCGAAGCTCTCGAAGAGCGAAAATCAGAAGCATCGCTATAAATTCGAAATTTTTTTTTCAAGCAAACGAAAAACATATTCACGATGTTTGGTATTTGTCGTTTGACACTTCGCATTATGACGTATGCATGATTCGCAGCGTTGCAAGAGCGTACTATTTGTGAAAACAGTGGGATTCCTTGGTGATCGGGAACATGAAAGGATTTGCAAAAGGGTCGAGAGGAAACGCGTGCGACACGTCAGATTTCGATGCCGGCGTAGATAAGAGGAACCGGTGTCAGACCGCTATACCTGCTCGCTATTTAGATATCACGTTTTTGTTTACTTTTGTTTTGGGGGGGAGAGGAAGTATTTTTAGATATGCTCGTATCAAAAACACCGGCCGTGCGAATTATCCGACGCAAGAAATCGGTAGAAACGTCCGTTCGCGTTTGGTGCAGAGAGAGAAACCGTACAACTTTATCACTGCGGAAACTCGCGAAGTGTCAAGAGTCTCAAATCCTGGATAAGATTACGTTGCACTGGATAAGCCTTACGATTGAACGGAGGTTTTATCAAATGGGTTCTTCAACGATTGAATAATTCGAATTCCAAGCGAGTCTCGAGTTGTTAAAATTTGTGGGGCGATGACACGAGAAAAATTTCCGGGTTTTTCTGGACACTGGGGCGAGACTCTCGAACCCAGACTCGAAGTCTTCTCTCTTTTCAGGCAGTCGCTCTGTCATCGAGCTTGCAGCTGTCACCGTTCTGACACTTCTATGTTTCGCCTACGTATCTTACAAAGTTTTCTGGTTGGAACATACATCCAAACGATGTTGTATCAGGTGTTAATCTGAATGCAAATAAAAATAGCAAAATAAAGACATTGATGATTGTTTTTTTAACGATGATTGTTTCTAACGAAGTTAGACATATTGAATGGGTACAAAAGACACATCTACTTATGATGACTTACGTTACGTAAATAATCAAGAATTAAATTTCGTTATTTGTTTAATCCCATTATATCTCCATTATGTTGAATTTATAAAATATTGTGACACATCGGCTATCTTTCAAATAAAATGATTTAATGCGTTTCAGTGTGTGCAAGCGCGCGCGTGTGTGTGTGAAGTGAAATTATTGAATATTTAAACTCTACTTTTCACGGCAATGATTACTTTTCTGATTACTTTCGCCTGCGTCTTACTCATCTTCGAAGTTATCGTGAAAAGAGCTCATTGACAGGGAGATCGATTATCGGAAGAAAAAAGCACGTATTTAGCGTGCATGATATCTCTTCAAGATTTATCACGCAGGAGGCACGGCCCTAAATTGATCGCTACCAGCGGGAACGAGTGCTTTTCCGGATCCGCAAACATGAGATTTTTCGAAAAAGAGGGAAAGAGAGTAGGAGTAGGAAGGGAGAAGGGAATTCACATCGGGGTCAACGGTGTCGCTTTGCCGATACTTTTCGTGCGTACGTCATCGCGATTTATTCCCGCGCCTATTATCACGGGTGCAGCAACGATTCGCCGACGACTAATTAAACGCGATTGATATACACAACAAGTCGCGTTGCCGAGTGAAGCGTAATTGCTGCCGCCGTGCCGGAGGCACGGAATGAAAATTACGAAAGGCAAAGAAATGCGCGGGGGTGGAGGGGGGGATTTATTCCCGACCGTCTCTCCCCGCGGATTACGATTCCGCGATCGTGAGAAAATCGCGACGTGTCACGAGCGGGGGTGGGAAATGAGGCGGGTTATTGATTGTAATTAATAGTCACGCGCGGAATTCGCTGTTAATCGGCAAGGCGCAACGAACGCGCGCTATTAAGAGCGATATTTCACGACGGCGTCTTACAAGCTCCACTATGAAACTGATTCCGAGACATCCGCGATGGCGATGTACAACACGGCGGACGTTTGCCTAATTGCGATCGTCTTGTCTCGCCTATCGGCGGCGATGTGTTTACAGCGACGAAGGGATGAGCCAACCAGAATTAGCTAACCTGTTACACGTCATAGGCAAATGTGCTCTAAGTAAACGATTACTAAAGTATATTGCGAGACGAAAATGCATTTTACAGACATTTCACCTGACTTCTTTAACGGCGACGGTGCAAATCACTGAGAATCGCTATAAAAGAAGTGTGTCGACTGTAAATTTTGCCACAATTTACGATTGTAAACTTTGCAGGCAGCCTAAAGGATTAATTAGAGACATTAGAAATGGGGAAATTTGGACGTTTAGGCGGGAAAGTAATTTTCTCCGAAAGAAAGGTGCAACGCTACCGGTCTGTATTTCACAGTACGTGCGTCCGGTTTTCTAATATTGCTGCAATTTGTTTAGCCGGCTGAGAAAAGGAGGGAAAGGGGTAGATAGTTCCCCCGGGGCTAATTAATTACAACACGAACGTGTGGGGAGCACTCGCTCGCCGGCTTTCTCTATTTCTAATTAGAGTCGAGTGAGCCTAAACGAGCGCATGCTGGGTTTTTTTTATTTATTTATTCGGTTTCGATTATTTCGTAAATACATTAATCATTGCTATCTCGCGAAATTGTCGACGCTGGAATTATGTGTGAAAAATAAATAACTCATGTTCCAAAATAACTCGCGTTATTCAATATTCTATTATTTAATTGATTCTTATCGAGGAAAGATCTGAAAAAATGATTTATCCGGCTTGCGACCTCGCAAGTATAAGATTATGACCGTTCATTATTAACATACATTATTAATAATGCGACGTTAACAGCTTCTAAGCGCATCTCATTGTGAGCAAGTACGGGCGGTACAAAAAAATGTGATTGAGATTAAGTGACTCGTTTCGCCAGAGCGGCGCCCGTCTCAAAGTCGAATTCGCGAAAGGCGTTTAACAGTCGGCCGTTCTTACGACGATAAATCATTAGCGATTGGTGAACAAAATATCGTGCCGTCCGTTATCGTGGCTGCGAACCGCAGGCTTCGAGGACTCTCGCGGAAGAGGCGAACGGGCAATTAAAATGGCCATAATTTATTATCTCGCGTTTGTGTAACTTGCTTATCTGCGGGCTGGCGCGGTGGAGACCCGCGCGACAATTAAAACGCGCGTTAAAATATTTTTTTTTACACCCCGTCGCTCGCGCGGCTCTTATCACGCGGAAATCCAATCGCCCGGTTGGTCATTCGCCGCTTCTCTTTGCCGCGAGCGAGCGACGAGCTATCTCGTCGCGCTGGCGCCGGCCAGTCGTCGAATCCGACGGACGCCGCGCGTTGAAATCACCGCGAAATTACTTCTCGCCGGGAAAAAAATTAGTCGGGAGCTTTTGCACGGCTGCGACATCCGATTATTTGTGAGGTGAGGTAAAAGTGGTGCGTACATGCGTCTATATGTCAACATACGCTTAGTCCATGTTATTATCTGCATTTTCGTATATTATATTGTTAATAAGTTCATTTTAATTTTACGTAACTTTGGATTTCACGAAAAGATGTCGAAAGATGTGAGGGGTTTCGAAATTTCTGTAATTTTGATATCATAAAACAATACGTAGACAATTTAATATAGAATGCAAATAATAATGATGTAAAGAACTATTGCTTAAAAGAAACGATAAAATATGATGTGAACAACAACAGTTGATTTACTCAAAGAAAAAATTCGGAGAAAATGTCCGAACGCATCGCTTCCACAGTGGTTCCCCGAAATTCCCAGGATGATTTCCACACAAAAGAACAATTTTATTGAAGTGTCTAGAAATTTCGCTAGATACAGATCTGAAAATAATTTTGTTCGGATCATCAAAATGATTATATAGGACGTTCAAACTGGTTGCTAGAATTTCAAAATTTTTTGCAGCGTTACTCATTATATCTGAGCGTCCTACGTAATTATTTTGACAGGCCAACATAATTATTTTCAAAACTGTAGCTAAATTTTTTAGAAACTTCAGCAAAACCGTTCTTTCCACGCAGCGTCGTAAACTTCGCTCGTTTAAATTTCATGTATGTCGATTTTGACGTGAAAGATTTCTTTGAACCATCTTTAATTTTATGACTCGTTTGATCGCGTTTGAACGCGAATCGAAGGACTCGCTCGTCAAAATCTTCATTCGACGATTTAAGCGTGATCATCGCCGTCGTGCCTTCGACGATGACTCAAAACATAATCCTGTTATCTCGCGCGATCAGGCTCCATTAAAACGACTCTAGCTACTTTCTCTATCTGAAACGATCGGTTTAATGGACACTCTGATCGGCGGTGCCGCGAAGCGGAGGAAGGGTCCGGTTTCTCGATTTGCACTGATTCAATTAAAAACGAGGATGTCCATTCTTCGGCACGCTCGCGTTTATCGCGCGGCCGCGTTAATTGACACGACGACCGTGATCGTCGGGCATTAAACAGTGAAAAAATGGTCGAGTCCGATCGATCCGCGACGACTGAAAATACTTAGCTACGAGCGGCGATTCTCGTCCTTAACGCTAACAATGCAGGACGTGAATTATGGTGATCGCTCGTCACTACGTGCATTCTCGACGAAATGCGCGTAAATTCTCGAACCGTGTACTTGGCGCGCAAGATAATTGACGTATACCACTTTGCAGACAGGGGATATGGTTTTTTTTCTGTAGTTTGTTATTCCAGATTTATCTCTCTTGCTCCATCTCGGAGCAAGTTAATGAGGAAAGTTTGTCATATAAGGCAATTTAGGAATCTGCATGAAACAAATTATTTGCATATCGTAGATTTAGAGAAGATGGTGACCCTTGCAAATATAATGGCCTCTCTTAATATCTTCGCTATTAGATGGATGAATTCTAATGATTGTTCTAATGATTATTTCTAATGGTTATTTATGAAATCATTTGTTTAGTAGCCTGCTAATGGCGCTAATATGTCAGTGCTAATAATCGACATTTATTATAACGCATTTTTATTTTCAAGCATTTTGAAATGTTTTTAAGGTACCTTTTAGCATTTAATTATACTGACTTCCTTATTTTTCTTTGACTTGATGAGCGTATTATCACACGGATATATGTACACGTAAATGTTTTATTCGTTATTTAACATTTTGGCTGTACATATTTAGAGTTATATAAAATGAAACTATAGTATGGCATTTTGTTAATGTAGCCCTCTAAGCGTAATAATGCACAGTCTCTTTTTCGAGATTTTTCGAGATTTTCGAAAAGTTATTCGATAAATCGATTGTAGTTTTGCTGCTGATCTAGAATTTACGTTACATATACTATAGATTTTTACTGGTAGCAGTCTATATGCGAAGAAGTTACGTGTACATATGTGCATACATTCTGCAACATTTTTTTGTAAATATATAATTTTATAAGTACTGTGTCTTTTTAAACAAAATTCAAATTCAAAATTCAAAAATCAATTTTTTTAAATCTATTTTTGTAGAAGAACCGTTCCTCTTTATTATGCAGTATTATCACATTTTTATAAATAATATATACATTCTAAGTAATAAATATTTTATAACTTTGAATCTAGAAGGGCATTTTGACAAATATAAACATTAAGTTTTATATTTAAATATTGATTAACGAAATTATTATACAAAATGTAAATGAGGATCATCTTCTTTTTTACGTTTATAGATGCTACAATTTTTGCATAATCTTCGCAAAATAACTATATAGTTGTATGGTATGCATAGATATCCAGTCTGTGCAAACTATAAAAACAGCAGTAGTTTATTCACTAGCGTTATCTAGATATGATTTCATTTGGAAACAACTCCTACACTTCGGTAACACAATTTTTCGTTCCAATTGAAGACAGTAGCTTCAATTTGTGAAGCTACACTGAGAAAAATGATCTGATTGTATCAACGAGACATTTATGGTAGAGTACATTTTGGTAAGACCAGAATTTCTGATTATATTATGATTAGACTATATTTTTAAGCTAAAACATTTGATAGGCTTAACTGTAACTGTATATTTGATATATTAGTATTTTCTGGTGGGATAAAACTCTCTTTTAATTATATTCACTATGTTCCCCGCAAGTAGACGCGGCATGATGATACCGCCGTCAAATGAATAATCACCAAGAAATTTTGATATATTTAACAGGAAAGAATTAATCATTCTCATTCCTACAAAAATTCTGATTCATTCATTTTCGAATAGACATACTGATTGAATCTAGATTTTCAATTAATGCAACCAGATTCTTTTTCCTCTATGTGTATACACACGTGTGTGTGTGTGTGTGTGTGTGTGTGTAATATCTCCGATTATAATGGCATTTAAATCGATTTTCCAAAAGCGTGTATGGAATTATATTTTACTATGTTACCATATGAATTCCCGAGTGTCTGCAGTGTATCAAAATTTTTATGCTATTTATGCGCCATCGAGATTCTAAACGGTTATTAGACTTATAAATCTTCAATCGCATAATCGACGGAATGGATTTTATATTATCTCGTATCACGCGTTTCAATATATGTTAAGATCAATGAATTAACATCGCGATCGAAAATTCGCCCGTTACGTTAATCTTAAGTATATCGCAAGACGACATTGCGAAATTCTGCGACGCGTAAATTAGGGTTGAGCACGCAAAACTCCGAGCCGGTGACCTGAAATCCGCGATATTTTGCGTCTCGCTGAAAAATACGTGACGACTGATTCGAGGACACGAAGCGACCGTAAAATTTTACGTCGCTGATTGAGCGCCGATGCTTCGTATGCATGCCCGCCATTACGTCGCTGCGCCTAATCGCGAGCGAGGGAAATAAAACGCGGCTCCGTGGAATCGAGTCGACATGATGCATGCTAATGCATCAGGTCGCAGTCAATCTTAAAAATTGCTCGCGGATCAGTTATTCTTATTCATTATCCACGTTGAGAATTCCCATTTGCCGCGCGATAAATTCCTCTTTGCCAAGTTTTTTTTTTTTTTTTTTTTAATAAATTGCACGTGTTTATTCTATTAGCATTAATCATAATTATACGCCGTTCGCGAAGGAAATCGCAAAAATAACGCAACTTTGTATCGAAGTAATTACGTTATCTTCATTCGCGTGATAAGATTGGCTCTCGCTAATCCACCTAACGGCCGTAAATATATCGCGGGTAATATTATCTGTGATGCTAAAATTAGTTACCGGAACGCGACGGTATCGTTACGGCTCGAATTGCTCGCAATTTCGTGGTGTAGCGATTATTCCGCCGTGGAGTTCGACATCGACGAGTAAGGAAGGGGGGGGGAGGGCAGGAGGAGGAAGGAAAAAAAAGGAGCATGACTTGTCCCCGCGACGTTAGCATTTAGCGGGCGGCGTTTAACTGCGACGTGGAACGACCGGCTTTACTAATAAGCACAATTTATAATGAACGCGGGGCGGCGTAGGCCGCCGTCTGGTCTCGTCTGTCCGTCGATTAGGAATTCCCGTTTCGTGCTGCGCGCTCCTAGTTCTCGAACCGCCGCCGCGCCACGGTGGCTTCCGCGGCGCCCTAATCTCGTATTCATAAAGAAGAGAGCCACCCCCTCTTACAGCAGATTTGCATGAAACTCGCAGAAATAGACCCGCTTGAATCGTCGCTATCTACGTCGCCGTTACGCATCCCGGTTGATTATTTTTTAAACTGCTACATTCGTTTTCCCTTGGTTCTCTTACTGTCGACGTTAGGTCGATTCTTCTCCCCCTTGCGTTATTAAACCGACTCTTCTTTTGAAGTTGCACGAAACAATGCAATTTCTCCGCTTCCCCTTTCACGGCTCTTTGATCGGCCAACCTGAAGCTAAGTTTTCCAATCGCAGCGACAATTTGTTACACACCACTTTTAAACGTCGGAATTATCTCGAAATTATTTCTCGTTGTACAGATAAGGATGAATTAAAGAACATTTTATTTTAAATTAAAAAACATAAAGATAAAATATTTTAGTTAAACTATTCTGTGAGGAAACCTGTTGCTTATCTCGAATAATCTTAAATAGTTTTCTAATACGTGATTAAAATGTACATATTCTGAAATATACAAACAGATAGATTATTTATCTATTATGTCATGTATCTGGAATGCATTATCAGCAATGAATTCCCTTCGTAATGTTTTTCTGAGGTTTTTCTTGTTTAATCAACTATTGAATGCATATATTTTTTTTTCGACGAATTGATAATTTTCTAAAAATATAGAACAACATTATATGTACTTTTTCATCTTTATCAATTATTAGTATTAGAAAGATGTATTGAGTTGTTTTTTTTTATTATATCACTTTTCGTATATAATCTGCATAATACATACAACTACTTTTGAGGCTGCCAAGCCGAGAGGGTTCAGCGCATGGCACGCGCGAGGAAGTATTCATCGTCGTGTGCTCGCGAGACGGGGGAACGGTATCTCTCATCTGATATTTACATAAAAAATATGTAGAAACTTCGACGTAGGGTTGACAACGGCGTCGTCAAAAGGATAGGAGAGGCTTCTCCGCCGCATGGCAACAAACGGCTGCTGTTGAGAAGCACGCGCGGGAGCATGCGCGCATAAAAATTCGGCCCGAGATCATCGTACACGCGTGCAACTGTATATCCATCCGTCGTTGGCGCATTGTCGCAGCGTGTGCCGGGCATGCGTCGGAATTCACCGGCGTAAACTTAACTTCGTTCCCAGCGTTGCGGGTTCTTCCTTCCGTCAGCCTGAAAGAGGATCACTCCAACAAGATCCGGATCAACATACCGAGGTCGATAAAACGGCCGAAGTGCCACTAATACGTTTCGCTCGGCGACGCGTAAAGGAAAAAATTAAAAGTGATCGTAAATTATTACGACGTGGAGCGCATTGATTTTTGGGAGGCCGGTCGTCGTAAAACTCCGCTGAGCAGAAATCAGATCTTTCCGTGAATCGGAACCGCTGCGGATCTCTCTTGGAACAGGTAAATGCGAGCGGTGTCGTTATACTCGATTTTTAGTCACGAGCGGCGAAAATCTGCAAGTCCGGCAATCGGTCGATCCATATTTTTCACGGAGACGTATAATTATACATCATTAGCGCGCTAATATATGCGAACGCAACAATAGACGAGTGCACTTTCGTAATCGCGATTTCTTCGTGGAGAAACGCTCGCGTAATTCCTGTCGGAGAAATCTGCAATTATTTATGTATCTGATGGCAGGAATTACATTGATATTACTAATAAGCTTCGTGATAATATAACATTAATGTGTATTAACATAAGTGAACGTAATTGGTGATATTTTTCACAATATATTTTATTCGTTATTTTTTCATTCTATCCTTAATTGTTTCGACAAAATCGTAGATAGCGTACAAACTTGTACAACGTTATATAACGTCTCGAGGCATTTCCATTTTGAAAAAAATTTGCATTTAATAGATGTATTCGCGATACAGTGCAATTTGAATTCGCAATACGTTCGACATCAAGAGGAAATAATAGCGATATGCGAATTGAATTAAAAAGATTAAACGCTAATCGAGAATACGCAAAACAAGCGCGTGTGCACGGAGAATGGATCAGGAAAATAGATCTCTTGTCTCCCACCTTGTTAGAGATTACGTTTCGGGACCGAAATCTACCTGGTGCGTAAGCAGCACGTTTTTTACGACACCTCCAGCGGTCCTCGCGATATTGGGCGACTCGGAGGGAATGAATATCACGCAGGCCCGGTATTAGGCGCTTTTATGTCGCGGCACAATGCCGTTTATTATCATAATCTATTATCGCGGCTTACGCGAACGCGCCCGGACCGTCCCCGTTACTAACGCAAAGCCAGGGTTAGTGGCGGCCCGCAATACACCGCCAGAAATCCTATCGGCCTCGTTTACCCGCTCCCGGCCCTTCGAGGATCGCCCTTGATTACACCGTTGCGCGTTCGTTTCTCTTAAACCGTCTCGCCGTATCCTTCCACGAAATTGAAATCGTCATAATCTCTTGTGGATCAGCATCCAGCGCGTCTTTCGGATCGAGAGATCCCTCGAAATTGAGATGACTGCACACGCGAGCCTCTTCGTGTGTCACGAATTATCGTTGACCGAATCTGCGGAACATGCGAATCTGTGGCATTGAAATTACTGTTATTCGATTTCTAAAAAGAATGCACTATAAGATAATGTTAAAACCATTGAAAAGAGAGGATTTTCGAGGAGAATTTATCGCGCTCGATGCGCGGCAAGAATTAATTATTCGTAGCAAGTTTCGAGTTGGCTTTTGTCTCTTAACACATTAACGACGGGGCATTTTTATTAAAACTTTCCTGTACGACGGGTGATTTTAATGATATAGAATTCCTTCAACATGTCATTATGTGTATACTAAAATGTGATAAGTATTTTTGTAATTAATATATTTTATTAAAATTTTCAGGAGTTATATATGGATAATATTGGAATTTTTTTCTTGTGTGGTACTTAGTGAAATAATTAGAATAAATGTAAAAACGCACCACTGTCATAAATGATACCGTAAAACAAGAATTCTCGTTTCCCGTCAGTAACGTATATTTCAATAAAACGAGAACTCTCGTTTCCCGTCGATCATGTGTTAATACAGGCACTGAACGTTACATATTCTCCGAATATGCGTACGCGCGCGCACGCGTGTGCGTATGTGTGCCCGTTTGATTAATATAAATCAGTCGCGCGGGGTCCCCGCGATTGCTAATGGCGCACGGCAGATGTACAGTAAACGTACAGGTATTAAATACCGCTTAGCATTCTCCGGATTGTCCCGCACGCACGATTATGTGCTCTCTTATCTCTCGCTCAAACATTCATCAGGGAGCGACGCGTGACATACGAAGCGGTAGGTGCACGCCCGGGTGAACCGCGCGATCGATTCTCGACGCTAACAAATATTCGCACGTCTCCGGCACGCCGATTTTTCGAACTGCCGTACGTTTCTCGCATGCCTCGTACGATAACTATCTGCGGACACATCCGAGCATGCTAATGATAATAAGAGTACCAGAGACGTCGAGCTATAAAGTTTTCTAGTCGTAGAGATTTTTGAATAGCCGAGTCATCTGCCGTAATACGATTTTTCACTTATCGTCGATTTTCTCACTTCGCTCGTTGCATCGTAAACACGTTTAACAATCGCATGAAAATTCGTTTTACGACGTTGCACAGTATTGTTAATTTACGTTACGTTATTTTATTGCTCAATTATGAAAATTTTCGAAAATTTAAGTCCGATATATCTCGCGACGTTGAAAATTCACGTGCATTAACGCAATTCCCGTTCATTATTCCACGCATTATTAATTCGAGCGTACATGACGATTTATCGAGATACCGGACCAATTTTCCATCGGTGAAATCTCGACGGGGCGCGCTGCTTATCCGAAGATTGGCCGGCTCGGCGTCGGTTCACCGACAGATTGAGCATTCCTCGCGTAATTACGCTCATTACGCGCCTCGGGTCGCCCGCGCGCGAGAGCGTCGCCATTATGCCCGAAAGCGCGTTATTAGCGTAATAATATCGATTAGTGCCGTCCCCGAAATCTCGTCGTCGCATTCGCGGTATTTTCGATCCGTTCCGTGCGGAGGTATGCGTCCGGGGCTCGCCGCTATGATGGCGCGGCTCGCCGAGAGAGCCCCCGATTTGATTCATTACGTGTCCCTCTCTTTTCTCGGAGGTGTTTATTTTATTTGATAATTATCACGAACGGACGCGCGTGAGACTCCGACCGGTGGTGATGCTGGCCGCTCCACCACGGACGGTCCACGGTGGTCATTAGTGGCTTAATTATATCTCAGCGGCGATTATTCCGGTATTTCTGCTTATACATATATACAATTCGTGCCGGAACGACAGAAAGGGGTGGAGGGGGGGGGTTCGGATGGAGGAAAGACAGGATACGCGAAGACCGGGCGGGAATACGAGCTTGGTGGACTATAAAGGCCATCCTTGGACGGACCCTCGTAAAAACGCACTTTGTTGCCTCCTTAAATCCTGATAATTCCACGCTTCGCTTCTACCCGCCGATTACGGCGTAATCGCGTTTCGGCGGGCTTCCCACCGTAGAGATGGGGAAGACCTTTTTGCGTTACCGGCACGACCGCCGCCGCTCCGCTCGCTCGGATTAATTGCCGACGCTTTTGTCTCGGGCGATCGATCGCGTTTAGCCGTGCACCAACGCGATCGAGAAACACGCGCGCGGGATGACACGAATGGCCCCTCGTTAGACGCTTTTACGACATGACAGCGTCGTCTGGGAAAGAAATTCATATTTCTTCTTAAGTATTCGCCTGCAAATATTCTTCGACGATCGAAATCTCGATGATAATTCATGATAATTCTAAGAGAATTGTGTCGATAACATTTTTTATGTGTTATTTTTTAGAGATACTCGAAAACAACGTTGGTATCATTTCGAATGCTTATTGAAACGTTATCGTTCGGCGAGTAGAACATGTACTTTGATCATTTGTATCGGTGGTATATTTTTGCGAAAATTAATAAATAAAATTTTATTAAATAGTTTCTAGTTTTTGCTTGGAGCAAAATTTAAATCAATTCTTCTTGAAGATTCATTTCCACCATAAAGTTTCAACTATTCAATCCTTTCCCTGTTTTGTATTTCGAATCTCTATTTGTGTCTATCAATGTATTATGTGAATTAGACAACAAACTTGGTACCCCACTGTGAAGAAAGTCGAAAGGGTTAATTCTTCGAAAGTCGGTAATTGTGAAAGTTCAAACAATTATTTTGAACGACTTGTTTTTCATCGAAATATATACATATCATTTTGTAACGCACATTGATTCCTGTTAATGTTGATTAATGCTGTAACGTCAGTCTTCAACTGGCATTTATGCAAAGTTTTGACCAGCAAATTAATGGTAAAAGAGCTTAACGCTTTGCATCGTAAGAGCGCTCGCTCCTTTGACGCTTTAGTGAGGTTTTTCGACACGCAAAGGATGTCATTTTATGACTCGTTATATAAAAGTAAAAAATGAATCAGACACGATAATTCGAAGATTAAATCAAATGCAACCAAATTTATCGAAGTTATTTTCGAAGATTAGATAAAAATCTTAACAAATAGATATGTAGATATGTAGACAGGTCAAGGAAACGAGCAAGCGATGTAGATGGTAAAAATTGAAATTAAATATATTTTAAATGTGACATAATTAAGTTACAATAAAAAACAGAAAGTTTCGACTTTAACTTAGTCATCCTCAGCTGTATATATAATTAAAATGATATAAATTAAAGATGTAAAAATATTAAACGATAATTATATCGGATTGACTAACCACATCTAAGATTAGTTACATAATGTGTAGCCAGACAAATATATGCGATATGAGTAATAAAATGATTCTTCTTTAAGTCGGTTCAACATAAAAAGTCAGTAGTTAAAAACATGTATCGCTTTTTCTTCGTTAATAAAGAGAAAAAATGGAGTCAAGATGATAAAACTTAAGAAATATAAAAAATCTGAGTCGTATGATATGTAACATCTCGGAGTTAGAGAAGAAAAAAAGAAGAATTATTGTGTAAAGATATATATGTGTCTGACAAGAGTTAATGAGCTTGTTTGATCGTTGCGAATGTGCGACTCCAATAAAAATATTAAAGTAAAATGCAGATTGCGTACACACGAAACGACATCTTACTCTCTTATTCGAACTTTTCTAGTTAACGGAAAGAGAACGAAACAAAACTCTTTTCATCGCACTTTCTCTTCTGTCTTACATAGACACTTCTAAAAAGGGCTTTTCGAATCGAAGTATTGTTGTCTCTTGTCCGCAATACAGATTGTCTTTCTCGCTTACTTCGTGAGCGGCTGTCATCGCATATTTTGACAATTGTGTGTATCGCGAGGTAATAATGTAATATTAATTATGCATTTAAGTATTCAAGCATTTACTCAAGTATAATAAAAAGTAAAATGCTAAATAGTGTGCGCAAAGCGCGCGTCTGTGATGTCTAGTATTAGATATATTATGCATTATTGTATTATATATCTATACCAGCAATGATCATTTGATCTCACGATCTATAACAAGACAAATTATGCGATATAGTAGAAGGCAAAAAGAACGAGAGGAATAACATTTGTTAGGAATCGAAGTGACCGAACAAGAGAAGACAGATACTTCGACTTAATCCCCGTGGAAAAGTCGCCGTGTCGCGATTTGCATTTGTTAACGCGGCTTAAGACGCAGCCAACGAGCTTTCCGGGTTCAACCGGTTACAGCGAGCCCTTTTGTTGCATTATTAGCTACCTATTGTGTGGACCGAAGTATCCGCGAGTACCAAAGTTCACGGAGAGTCCCGAGGGGCGAGCGCGATCGGACAAAAATCGAGCCGGAATCACAGAGAATTCACGTGCGAGCACAATCGTAAAGTCTCTTTATAAAATTATTTCATGGTATAAAGTACGCCTGTATAAAGTTACAAATACATTTAATTAACAGCGAGTCCTGCGGCGTGCATTGTCAGTATTCGTATTTTTTTCAAATTGCGCAACTCGTTTCCGCGGTAAAAAATAAAATAACCGATTGAGTTCTTTGTGAGTTCTTTTTCTTTGATACAGATGTTAACGCATATATTCTATAACGAAACGTAACGCGAGTGAAGATGAAAGCTAAGACGACAGCGAGAAACAAATCGATACTTACCGCCTGAGATCGTAATGATCCCAGGCGAGTTGTAGGCACGTCTCATGTCGATCGTCCGATCACAATGAGAACCTTCATGACGATTTTAATTGCCTCCATTATACACGACCTCCCGACTGTAGTTTCTCAATTACATCGACTTACACTTATAGCTCTACGTGTCGCGCCGCGTGTAGGAGCGGCAGGTCCGCTCCGTCGCGTGCTTAATTGGAACGATTGTCGAATATATCGCGTAAACCTGACAAGCCCTGTCGCAGTATTACGATTTTGCGCTGCCACTGTCAATTAGAGGAGATCCGATTGCATCTCCGCGCGTCCCGAGAATAACGGACATACGTCAATAGGCAACTCGATCGACTCGATATGATCTTAGCTCCTTCCTCTTCGACATAAATGAGAATAACGTAAATGAACATTTAACCTCAAGTCCGCAACAAGGTTCGCGTATATATTCTACGAAGCATTTTGAAGAATAGCTTGTTTTTCTAAAACACCTTCATCATTTCACGCGTAATCTCTTGTAATCGTTGCAGAGGCAAATAGCGGTAGAAAACACAACGTCAATGTTGATTCCGAGTCCTGTAAATAATAAGATTATTTATTTGAGAAAAATAAAAATTAGACGTTGGACTAACCGTTAAAAAATGTTAGGTTGCGCAACATTTTTGTCGTGGGAACGGATTCTGAGCAACAGAAATTACGTTCACGTAATGACTCTCATCTATATCTATATCTATATCGTGTATTATTCGCGCAACCATTGTCTTCGCGCTTCATGACTCGCAAACGATCTGTGGATTATCGAAGGATGGCGCGCTGGTTAAATCGAGTGTCTTATCAATCCGGAGGTCGACCGCCGAACGTGATGGACAAAGGGATTCTTCACCGCGCGAAAATTATGTTAATCGAATATTACGACTGATTTCGCGGTCCAGCGATCGATACCCCCCCGACGACGTCGCGAATCGGTTAACAGATTCCCGTAGCCGACACCTCGTGATACATAAACTGCAATTTGCGGCGCACTTAAGGCATCTCCTTTCCCTTTTTTTTTCCTCTCCCGTTTCCCTCTCTCTTCCTTTTATGTCGACGCGCATACTCCCGAGACTCCGGATTCTCGCGAAGAACGATTTACGAAGTTGACCGACCTGATCTCGCGCAGAATGATCGTCGGAGACCCGCTGCGTTAATCGCACGGTCGGAGCGAAAGTGGGAAAGGGTGCGCTCGCGATTGGTGGAATACTACCGTGTGCATAACTCGATCAGCATTGTCGATCGTTTTTTACTTAAGTTTGCACACATGCGTCTCTCAGTTTAAATATGCCATTACGCGTGAATTAATTGAGACAGAGAGCGAGAAAAAAGGGAAAAAATTAATTACAAAGTAAAAAATGCACTGTGGAGTAAACGAAGAAATCAGGCTTCAGTTGATCGATGTGAAAATTTTTCGATTCTACTGCGCACACTGCTATTTCGCATTATTACAACATTGTTATCTGTTTTGAATGATGACGATCGTGATGAATCTATCACGGATATTTTTTTGTTTCAAAGAAGACACGTGTTTTATTGGAATGAATAATTCAAGTATTACTTATCGCCGTTTATCACCGATGGCGATTCGCTATAGTGTAAATAAATGCAGGTTTGCATTGCGCTTCGTGAATTATCGCGCTAATTGGCGAATGTACTCCGCCGTCGCGTCTGTTTGCGATCGGTGCCCGATTAAATCCTGACGAGGGCGTTCGCACCTTTTCTTACGCGTTTATCGCGCGGAACGTCGAATTACAAAACGAGTCGAGCGAAATTCATCGCGCGTCGCCGTAATTTGAGGCATTAAATGAAGACACGAGGCGCTCTCATTAGCTGTCCGCAGGACGTGTGCACGGCTATTTGTGAGTTCACATTGCGAGATGCGATGAACAAAATGGAATTAAACGATGTCGCTGCGCATTTAGCGCTCGTAAACGTCGCGGAGAGCGAATAATTCGGATGGCATTGGGAAATTAAACGTCCACCTTCCAGAAGAAAAAGTGACGACGAAGAAGATGGTATCCACGACGCACGCAGGTGCAACGTACTGAAGTCATCGAGGCATGCGAATTGCCGAAAATTAAGAAATACCTAACTTTCAGGTAATCTTATCTCTCCTTTGTCTTCCCGGGATAGGACAACAACAACTTTGTCACCAAAAGTTGAATTCTCCCATTTCGTTTCAACAGTATCGGTGACACCATCCAGAAATCTCCGTGCGTCGACGCCGCTATTAATAGACGGCCATGCGGTTGGCAATGCGGACATTAATCGACGTGTCGTTATTCGTGCATACGCGCCGTGCCTGGCATGGAAAACAATATTTCACGCCAGCGACAATAGTTGTCGCCCAGTCAGACCGCTTCTCCGTCTCGCTCCTTCCTTCTTTCCTTCATCCTCATCGAAGTCTCTCTCTTTCTCTCTCTCTCTCTCGCTTTCTCTCCCTCGCTCGCTCGTTCACTCGCGCTTGCTGTTGTCGCGGTTTTTCTTTCTTTACCATCCTTCTTTTTCAGCGCGGTTTCCTGCGTTGGCGTCTCTCTCGTGTCAGGCAGCAACTTCGTCAGGTTTGTCTCATCGCTGCAGAGACAAATATACTCTCTTACAATATATTCGTCGTGTATGAGCTAGTGTCGAATGGGCAAATCAAAGCGCCAGCGATTTTTTAACACTCTTAAGTTTACCTTCTTGCCGATGTTATTCTCAACACGCTTATTTTATTCACATGCTTTCAAAGTATTCTGCTTAAATATTTCAGTTCGCGATTCCATTATTTATTTTTATATCGTATTTGTTCCCTTCATTTCCTGCATGACACGTTCAGTGTGTTCGCTGCCTTTCCATTTAACGTTCCGCACAGTTTTTGCGGCTTGTCCCGTAGAAGCCAGTTGGAGAACCCGGCGGAGGATCCAACTATCCTTCTACACGTGAACGAACAACCACGAGGAGGACTACCGACAGTCCGCCTAATGAATGCGCCGGCACATCCGATACCGTCGTAGCAAATTAATCCGGCCGACTAACGAATCAACTTATTTGAATATCCTCCCTACCCTTATCCGCCAGGACCCACGTTGCGACTCATCTTCGTCTCGTGAGCGAACACCTCCGTCCTCGTCTCTCCCAAATTCTACCTGTCCTCCACTCCCGCTCATCTTCATCTCTGAGACCAGGCATCCATCCCCCCGCCCTCCCTCATGCATTCTCAATCTTTCTCTGTCTCACGATTTTAATCTCTCATAATCCCTCTTGCCTTAACATTCACGACGGGTTGCGCGAGCATGCGCGCACCGGTATGTCCGTGGGCCCGATGCCCACACACAATGGGCCCTGATTGCGGATTAGGGATTAGGAGACAAAGCCTCGAGCGTGAGGTCGGACGAGGCTTGACAAATAAATGAGAACGAGTTCGATTAACTCGGACTCGCGCTCTTATTCGTTAGCGCGTTGCGACAGTACGACGAAGAGACTGACAAAACCTCCTCGGTTTTTTCCTGTAAATCTTTTTATGTACATTGCCATTATTCAAATAAAATAAAAGCGACGATCCGTACACAAGTTTTTAATTGAAATATTTTAATTGCGAAACATAAACATACACATCATTTGGAATTTTAATTGCGAAACATAAACATACACATGGAATGGAAAAATAAACAAGACATATTTTTAATAATTTTTTACGGAAATCGTTTCCAATCTTTTTTCATCCGTTTGACACTCGGATTGAAAGATGTATTATACAAATGTTACATCGATATCATATAACCGCTGTCATCCGTTACAGCCTTTTGCTACGGCCTACTAATTTCTGTCCTTTCAGTGAAAGTGAAAGACAGCGAGGTATCGAGTACGCGAGTCATTACGCAAGATATTAATTATCCGCGTAATGTCCCCTTTTATCGCACGGATATCGAATCGGTATCGAAACACTATGGTCTCTCGCTCTTAAGAAGCATTAGCGTTCGCTCTCGCATGAAGCAAGAATATAGAAAGTGCGGAGCCATTGATTAAATACGCCCTTTTTAATAAAGCAATAAAGCATTAAGTTATTAAGAATTAAAAATACATTAACGAGTTATGTGACAGTGTCGAGAGCGTTTCGTATAAGCCGACGATTCATCCGAATTCGCAAGTCACCCTGATATTCCAGCAGCATTTTTGCATCCGTACCCAGAGTTCGCTGCACCGAACTGCATCTTCTCGTCTAAAAATCGGAACACTCCGGGCTTTGTTATCTCGGTGAACGATAACGTAAATATAAAAATTCCGAAGCGAACATCGCGGGTCGTGGCCCGTTGTGTTAGTTTGTAATCCGGGTGAGAGAGATGAGATCGCGGATAAGATGTGTCCGGTCGTAGTAGATAGCCATTGGTCCCCTCTTCTTGTGTCACAACTGGCCTGGTACACGTTCCTCACCGCGCCCGTTCCTTCCACCAATCCCTCCTGCGATTGAGGCTGCATGATTCTTTTTTTTTTCGCGCCGTCGCGATTCACGCCGAGGGAAGAGAGCTGTCGTCGTGATCGCTCTGAACGATCCCACTACCGATCATCACGGAGCTCGCGTCAATTAACAGAGCGCGTAAATAAAATCCTTCCCGCCAATTGTTTCTTACAAACCATGATATAATTCCGATCGGATAGAATAAATAGGATAGAACAAATGATAATAAATACGGTTACAAATTGTTCGACGCGTCGTGCGAGCTCGAAGCAATTTTGGATTTCATTCTTGTGCACCGCAGCCGGTTGCGTGCACGTTATTTCAACCTTGCATCAAACCGGTGATCCTCGCTGGGTGGTTTAATAGCGTGGCGCGAATTCGGTGTGGGCGCCGATTTGCCTCTCCTTCTCTCTTTTTCTTTCTCTTTCTCTTCCTGTCTCTCTGTTTCGCCACACCTCGCATATTTGGCGCGTGATGTCGCGACCAGATTGGTTCGACATGCTGTACGAATGTAAAGGTCGGAGTCGTGAACGGACTGCTCAGAAGGATTGGCGAGCGGATTTTTAAAGCGGCTGCATATAAACACGCGTCCATCGGGGAGAAGCGATACGAGGCACTCCCTCGATCAAAATTTAATACACCTGCCTTCGTTCCACCTCCTCTTTTCTTCTTTAACACCTTGGCTATCAAGGAGACTAATGAAATTACTTGTGTAATTTCTTGTTTTAATCTCAAGTGAGCAAAAACATTTTTACTGCCGCCTCGTGCACATTGTTTGACGGATTTCTCCAGTTTTTATGAGTACGCAAACATGTTACTTATATCGTAATCGAGAAGCCATTCGTGTGCGATAAACGTAAAATAAAATGGAACTTTCGATACAAACCCTAAATTGCACGAGAAAATTGCGCCGATCGCGTACGTACAGAAACATATCTAAATCTAGCAGGACAAATCCGAAAATTCCCTGTTCGAGTTTAAATATCTTCGTTCTTGATGTCACGATGTTCGCCTTCGCGAGCGACTGTCTGCGAGCGATCGCGACTTAATGGATGAGGACGTGACTAAATTGCGATGACTATTATAACGTTGATTATATTCAGTATAGCCGTCGACATGAACGTTATTTATACCTCGTGCAGTTTGACAATGTTTGTCATGGTATTGGCAACCGTGATTATCGACGGCAGGATTTAATTACTGTTGCGTAACACCGGTGATTTCAGACAATTGCTCGCTCGTTACACACACACGCGCGCGCGCGCACACACACACACACACACACAAAACGCGTGCGCGGAAATCGTATCGATTCGAACGGAATGCCCGGTTCGCTTCGTTAATTATTTTGTTCGATCGACGACTCGGACGAAGCAGTTACGCGGTCGATTCTGGCGACATTCTCTTCGCCACACGCAGCGTTTAAGTACAAATTGATTCCTTCGATATCGGTTAGCATTGACCTTACTTCGCTATACGTTCTTCTCTTTGGCAGTAATAGCGACCATCAGAGCTTTCGCAATGTCGCATTTTCTCTTGAATATGAATCGGTTTCCGATGATTGTGAGACTGATGGCAGAGAACAAGAGTCTGTCGTAGACATGGAACGTAGGATGGAAGGCAAAGAAAAAATTATACGTAACTGCATACAATAGCCTTATATATACATTTTTCTCTGCCTTATCTTACGTCCATGTCTATGAGACAGACGTAAGCGCTTACATCGCGTTCTTTGCATCAACCTAACCGTGATACTGAAACGTTGATACATATTGTTGAAGAAACTTCTCATTTCTATTCTTCTTATCATGCCGGGAAACGTAGGAATTTTTCGCAGTTTTCTCGACCTCTCGCGCTTTCCGCAATTTTTGACTCGTGGTGGTCTTGTAACTAATTCTCTCTCTCTCTCTCTTTTTCTCTGTCTCTTTCTTTCTCTCTTTCTCTCTCGTATTTGACAAGAGATAAGTGCCGCCTCTCCGCTGGAAGCTTTTTAACGAATTCCGTCTCCGGCAGATGGAAAAATTTCTAGTTAATTATTCTGTTGAAGACCTTTTTTTAAGAAGTAATAGTACAGAAATGACGACGATAAAAATCTTATGAGTCTTATCGACGACACGTACAATGACACGAGAAAATGGCAACTAGAGTTTCCTCCAGTTTTGGAAAGGAGCATTCGGCAACAGATTTAATCTTGATGATCTTATGAAAAAAGCAATAAACTATTGTGCTTGTGAATATTTACATTATTTTTTTCATTGTTGCTTTGTATTGATCGTAAATTCACAGTTCTCTCTTCCTTCCACTTTTTATAATGATGCTCCGAACAAATTTTACTGGACTCAAATTTTTATCTTTGACTAATGGAAGGAGGTGCGATTGTTCTTTCTCATCATTGCATTTTACACATCCGTGCAACGACATTTTTTGATGAATATCTGTATTGTACATCTACAACATTGTACACTGAAGAGGATCAAGGATCGAAACGTCTGTATTTGTAATGTGTTACCTCTGCATTAAATGCTTGTTTGACAATCCGATGTAATGATTTAACGCTGTAACAACCGCGTAGGCTCGTAAAGGCAATCTGTATTGATTGGAATTATTTTTTTCTTTTAAAAATTGATTTCCGGCGAAATACTAAGTGGCAACCGTGGATACGATCCAAACAGGAAAGGATTTTCCCGTGATAAACGCCGAGATAGAGAGAAGAAACCTAGAATGCGTGAGAGAAGGGCCAATCTCCTCAGTCGTTACGCTCTTTTATTTTTCGGCGCGACGTGCCCGCCGGAATTGACGCCCGGCGACTCGCCGATGGGCAGCCTTGAGATGTCTATCGGTGATTTAGAACAGGAGGAGCTTTGCGGTGCGGCGTGTCGCGCGCTCCGAGCCGGTCGCGTACACCTGCATAGGTGTGCTTACGTTGCACGTATGCGACCGGCTTCGAGCGACTTTTTGCGCGGCGCCCGCGCTTCCACCGGCGACCGGCGATGGCTGGCAAAATGAGGAAAAAATCGCCCTGCGATTCTCGGCCTCCTCGCCGTCCCGACATACGAATCTGGCGCGACTCTGCCGATCCTCGCCGCGTTGCGCGTTGTCCGCGTCGCTCCTGATCACAGACCTTTCACAACATTCGTGACACGATAGTAAGCAAGACGGGATTTAAATATTTCGCTACCCGCAATACTTCGAGCGTATTCTTGTTATATATTTCCTATGGCGCTAGAAACGTTGTAAATTGTTAATTAAAAATGTATTTGGTATTTGAATATCTGATATTTATTTGCGACGCATGTAACATATAAAATAATAAGATGATATTGAAGAAGAAAACAATATATAAAGTATCAGCGCAAGTATTCCGCTTTGAGAAGAACACAAATCGTTGATTTATTCTCTACGGTATTACGATTCTTTCTTACTCGAACGTCTTCTTTCGTGACATTTTTAACTTCGAACATTGTTTCGCTTCGAACAATTCTCGAATTGTCGTAGGATCGTACTAGGAATCGTTCTTGGCACACGTCCTGCACAAGGACGTGTCGTGCTTCTCTATTGTAACTCGTTGCGATAATAGTTACACACGCGGCAGTACAACGCATTGACGTTGTTTATCATATAAATGACTTGTCCAAGTGTATCTTTACTCTCTCCGCAAGTGGCAAGCGTGAACGAACTGTACTAACACGCGAGAGCGCACACATATACACACACAGGTCGACATGTGAGAATTTTGCATTTCAAAAACGGTCGCGGCTACTTTGGCATCGGAATCGACTCTTTAGTGTGAAATTTCCGCTTCTATTCCTCGTACTTACGTACATACTGCAGACTCACGTCAAAACATCGAGATGTCTTCTTTGGAATTACGTACCGCATCGTGGCAGGTTCATTCAATATTGAAAGTTTATTTGAATGCAATTATCTTACCTGCATAACAAAAAATTTTGTACTAGTGTTAAAAATGATCCTTGTTAAAATTTTTGTGTTGAATTTTTAGCATGTCCAAGTGTTAAATTAACATAATATGATTATGTTATTTGAATATTTTGTATTAAATTGATATTTAACATTCCTTAATGTTAAAATAATTTAGGAATAAGAACAAATAAAATAAAAATAATGTAATTGAAAACATAAATTCTAAGATAAAAATGAATGTGTTAATTTAATATATTATAAATGTTAATTTTACTGAAGAAATATGCTTCCACAAATTTTTTCTAAATTGTGTCAAAATATTATATTTTTCGTGTTAATTTTAATTATAAACATAATGTTTGTTAATGTTTTTTAACATAATGTTTATGTTATTTTCTAACATATTCATCTCGTGTCAAATTAATACAAAAATTTGAGTGGATTGTTTGGGATATGTGAAATGTATTAAATTTAACACAAATTTTTAACGATGTATGGCAGATATTAATTCCTAACTTTTTAAATTTTGGAATTGTTTCTTTAACTTAAATAAAATAATAAATTTCTTTCTTTCCTTAGCTAATTAATTTTGTTCATTGGTTTTATAGTAAATTTGATATAATACTTAATATAATAATTACGACATTATTAGAAGATATATTTAAAAAATATTATTTGTTGTGAAGATATGACTATAGATATAAATGGATATAAACGCTTTGTTGTCTTCAAAAATATTAATGCGTAATCTACATTTTTTTTCGATAAAAGCTGTTTTTATTTTCTCGATGTAATAAAGCCATCGTGCTTGAATCTATTCAGAAGTTAATCGTCGTCGGATCGTGTCTTCAATAGGGATTTAAGGCCCTCCGTACTGCAGGACCCTCCCCTCTTCCCACTCGTCCCAATCGCGTCTCTCTCTTCCTCGTTTCTTCATCCTGTGATCATGTCCTCGTTACCGGCGCTTGCAGATTTAACCGTCCGCGTATCGTCTAGTGCGCGCATCACTCCGCCGATCGCGCCTCTTCAATCGAGTCCTTTCGATAGGCGCCAAACGCCGTGTCATTCCACTTAATTCCGTGTAAATTTTAGGCGACTCATTAAGTAACTAGAATGAAGCGCCGTGAATGCACGGACAAACGGGGAGAAGTAACAAACGACACAATTAAATAGCAATCGTCGTTGCGACGCTCGTTAATGGCCGACACGTCGGCCGACGCGCGAAGTTAAAGCTGTTTCACTCCGTCATTATTTGTTTGTACCAATTAAGTAGTACCTTCGGCTGGAACCGGAACGCCGCGTCATTCCGTTTAATTCAAGTCGAAATTTCAACCGGTTCTGGTGCCTGACGAAGGTCGAGACAATAAAAATAGCGAGTACGCCGTTAACGGTGTAATTAAGAATAAATAATGTATTTTCGAAAAAAGCGCCCAATGCAGCCCTGTAAGAAACGACAAAAGGCTGAATTTCAATACCTTATCCAAATCAAAAGAAGTTTTTAAAACGCTTTTCGAAAAGTGCATTTTATGATCATACATCAATTCAAGTGCGTCCTCAGCTTTATGAGATGAATATTATCGTCATATGTCAGTTCAAACTGTATTCGTGTATCGAGATGGATAAAAATACTTCTTTTTTTTGCAATTGAACACATTATTGACGGACAACTGGTAAATTAAACCACTTTATCTCTCATAGAAAGATCTTAAAACTAAGCGGAAATTATGTTCTTGTCATAATAAATTCATATTTTATGCATTCGCGACGCAATCATAACGATCAAGCGCCGATTACAATTCCGGTCGTAAAACAAATTGACGATGATCGGGAGATAGTGAGAGCGCTCTCGCTTATCGATTTAAAAAAAAAAAAATCTGAAAATAATGTTTAATCATCAAGAGATTAGACAGGAGTGATTAATGTAATAGGTATCATTCATGCTTCCGTTATGCTTTCCGATACTAACCGAGACGATTAGTTCCTCGGAAGATGACGATAACGTAGTTGTAATCAGAACTAATGGGCGATAAGGCAATCTTGACTGTTTCGGACCGTTCAGTGATATAATATATTTACAATCTTCAACGCGTACACATACGTAGTAATAATATAAACTCGACAAAACATGATTAAAATATTTCATGGCTTCGAAATATTATATTTAAGCAAATGGATGTTGAAATACACAAATAGATCGAGGCACAAGTTTATTTAGAAATTATCAATTTAGGATTTATATCTAAATATTGAAGATAAATTGAGAATATGATGTTTATTAATTCAACAAACATATAAAAAAACGTACATAAAATTTCTTTGATTTTAACAATAATCAATTAATCTTAGAAGGGCTAATAAGAGCAAATTAACAGAGTATAATCAATTAATGTAATTTATTATGTATATTTACAGACGGTTCGGCTTTTCTTTAAGCCATCCTCAGTGCGATGTTCAAATGGGTTTACATTAATAATGTGAGCACATTATTAATGTAAACCCATTTAAACCTCGAACGTCGTCAAGAATGTACTTTCATACACTGAGGATGGCTTAAAGGAAAGCCGAAACGTCTGTAAATATATATAATAAATTACATTAATTGATTACGCCCTGTTAACTGCGGCATTGCTCTTATCAGCCCTTCTAAGATTAATTGGTTCTTTGATTTTGATGAGAATTTTTTTTTTAGGATGAGAATATTAGAGAAACGGACATATCCATGATTTTAGCTGCTCCAATTTAAAACAATAAAATAGATGACCATTCTCGACATCCTTATTGAAACAGCATCCGTTTTCTGAACGTTGTATTCCTGCTTTTGCCACTATGTGCAAATCGCGTACGAGGTACACGCGACGTACGAAAAAAAGGAAGGTAAACATCGGCGAAGTAGCAGAAGCAGAAGAAGAATCGGACGGGAATTACAATGGTCGGTGGATCGACGCGGAGAAAACGAATGACTTCTTGCTGCATGCAGACGCGGCGGCGGCGGCGGTGAAACATGAAGAATTTGAGCGATTAGTACACGCTGCGACCTTCCTTTCACGAGACGAATACAAATCAACAAGTCGACGACTGCCACGCTACGCGCAAAAGTGTCCTGCTCATCGAGCACGAGATATGCGCACTTCCATGTTTTCTTCCTGCCTGTCTGTCTATCTGTCGGTGTAGCCACGCGGACACGTGCTCTCGAGCGAAGCGTCTCGAGCCAAGCCATCGATACTATTCGCCAGTATCCACCGTCTGTACCAAGCAAAGTCCGCTTGTCCAGGTGAAGCGTGAACGCGATCGAACGCCGAGAAGAATGCGCTATCGCGAAATATTCGCCGTGGCGAATTCGCGACGGGCGTCGTGATTATTATCGCGACTACCGTTGATTTTCACGCCTGGAGTCGTGCGATAATTAATCAGACGTGCTGAAACCAGCTGATTGGCTGCAAAACGATAACTAATTGCCTGATACGTCGATGCTGTCACTTTTTTTTTGTAGGATTAGAATTGCCACGTGAATTGTTCAGTTGGTCGGAGTTATAGCCAAACATGGTCTCTTCACAATTTATGTACATCAAGTATCAGGTTGCTTCTCGCCCTGATGAACTGCAATGTTCACGAAACGTTGGCATTAAACAATGGATCAAGACACGGAGACAACCCGAAAATCTCAGAGCACTTTTCAAGAGAATTCCCGTGGAAGCCTTAAAAACATTATGTGCATCACATCATGCAAGTTTAAATTCTTTTAATTTCGTCGAGGATAGAATTAAGAGAGTGATTATGTCAACGCGATGTCCGAGATAGAGTTTCCTAATCTGTCAAAGATGGAATTTTCTTAATCGTTCGCTCAGAAATCGTAGGCTTTTATGAAAACAAAATGATCGATTATGCGGCGGGATTATCCTTTGGTTTACACGCGCGCGTCCTTTGTCGACGCACAATATAACGAGTGCGGTTGCGTTCATTATTGCAATCATATCTTTCAGTAGCGACGCTGCGCTTCCGACTTACTGGATAAATAACGCGCGTCAAAGCGTGAGACGGGTTGCTCGTACGTCACGTCAGGTAAATTAACCGCTAACGATACGTTGCGCGTCTCTCGGAAAACGCGGAAAGACCGCGAGAGCAGCTCGGAGATGCAATGGTAATGACAAAGTTGCATACGCTGCTATATTGCCAATTTGTTTGCAGAACGATCGAGCAGCGACATGCGCGTGTGGTTGAATTTAATTTCACTAGTTCCAACTTGTTACCTCGCTATCTATCCGCGAAACGTTTTCATAATAATTCTGCAAATATTAAATGTTTGTCAACTTTGCGCGATGCGCGAAGAAGACGGACGAGAAGAAAAGTGTGTGTGTGTCTTGAATTATGAAAATCAATGTCTAGAAATGATAATCGATATTTTAAAAGAAATAACCGTGAGTTTGTTCGCATTGCTTGAAATCTCAAAAATTTTTACATGTAAAACGAGATAAATATATATTCGAGAATTGGGAAGAGAGAGAGAGAGAGAGAGAGAGAGAGAGAGAGAGAGAGAGAGAGAGAGAGAGAAGCTGAGAAAAAGCAAAAAGTGCAACTTTCGTATGGCACTCATCATGCGTACAATACAAAACAAGGGAGTTATATTGTTACGTATTTTCGTTAAAAAAAATGTGGAGGGCTCGATTTTATCGTGACAGAATGCAATTAATCGCGCGAATAAATTAATGGATTCGCAAGGAATACAGTGTCCCAAGCAGGAAGTTTCCTTCGTCGGCGTGGGCGGCCCTAACTATGTGATCCTACCTTCCGATAAGAGTACTCTGCGACTAGGAGAGCGTAACCCTACGAGCCACAGGAAACAAGGACATTCCTCATGTCCCGCCTTCGAAATAGGATTACCTGCTCCATTCATCCCTTCGAGAGTCGTAGAACGTGTCACGTGGGCGGTGTGCATTATATGTCGGGGGATTCTCCTCCCATCCGTCACGGATCGAGTCGCTCCTAGCTGCTTCACTTCTTTAAAAAATCATGGAGATTTCTTGACTTCGATACGTGCAATGTTGTCTGTGCCTCACGGCAGTGTAATCAACATTGGAGGAATTGGCAAATGGAAATGGATTGAGTTTAAGAAATGAACTGCATTTAAGCACACAGAAAAATATCATTCTGCTGCTAAGAAAAATATCATTCTGCTGCTAAGAAAAATGATTATTCAATTTACTTTTCTTCTTTTAAATAACGGTTATCTTTAACAAGGAATATTTTCTTGATAATCTTGTCATAAATTTTAGAAAAATTTATGTATTCAAAAAAAGAATATATATATTTTTAATTTAGAGTATTTGAAAATATTATAAAATTTATTTTAAAAAAGTTAGATTTAATTAATTTGAATATATAATAATAACCAAATCAAATTTTTGTTTTGATTTAATATTATACTTAATAATTCTTGATTGAAGTATTTATTATACTTGCAAAGAATTCAGAATATACTTTGAATAAATTTGATAATTATGATGAACTTATGATAGATTTGCGGATATGTATTTTTAAAATATTTGAAACAAGTAATATTTACTTAAATACAGTATATAAATACAGTATATATTTTTATGTGTGATGTTATTAAATTGTTAAAAGATGTGACAAACTTCAACAAAGCCCGATTCGTTAATTTCAACAATAAATAAATGTATTAGATAAAAGATCAAAAACTAACAATACATAATGTTTAGGATAATATTAAAAAATTTAATTTAATAATTTTATATTAACGTAAACAGAACAAGTTTCAGCCTTACTCGATCTTCTTCAGTCGAAATTTGATACATACGCGACTAATACGCGAAATATAAATATTATATAAATAAAATTGAAATGATAACTTTTTATAAAGTCAAGGGAAGTCAATGTGAATTAAAAGGAATAAATTAATAGTCATTAAATAAAAAATAAAAAGTAAAAATGTATAATACGATGTAATTTGTTAATTTTAGGTCATCCATAAGCAATTAGCGACCAAATTCCTTTTCTTGTCACATCACAAATATTTAGATAGTCTCTCTTATTGCTAATTACTTTTAAACATTGGTTCATTGGTTCATTTAATATGTTTACAAATACAAATGTTCGTCGACGTAACATCACGGTAAATGTTGTCAACTTAATCATAAACTTTCAATAAGTCATGTTATTACTTTAAACCAAATATGAAAGTTTCCAACGTCTGCTATTGTAAATTTTTATTCTTAGTTTTCTTATATATTATGCAGATTATAAATTTGTTTCAGTACATATTTTTTATATTCAACGTTTTATATGCATTTGATAGTCGAATTACTTCTATCGGTTACATTGTCCATACAACAATTATTTAACTATCCTGATTTTTTTTACACATGGACCGTTCTAAGTCTATGAATTGAATATTTGCGATATGACGAGGAAAGGAGTTTGTCCTTCGCTATAATTGCTAGATGATCTATAATTAACAAGTTACATCAATATTTTTTGAACAATTATTAACTTTCTTTTAATTCATTGTAACGACCTCCTTTGACTCTATAAAAAGTTCATATTCACCATTTTAGTTATATTTATAAATTTTGTGTTTTTATTTATATATCAAATTACGGCTGAAGAAGATCGAGTAAGATTA
The DNA here is from genome assembly GCA_037157785.1 of Cephalotes varians. NCBI lineage: Eukaryota > Metazoa > Arthropoda > Insecta > Hymenoptera > Formicidae > Cephalotes > Cephalotes varians. The sequence continues at coordinate 498,717 of JANQDE010000082.1, forward strand.
TTTTGTGTATATGTATTTTTTTTAAATATGAAATCATTAAATTAAATTTTAGAATATTATTTTAAACATTCTATGCTCGTTTCTGGCTTCTTATCACTAATACATTTATTTATTATTAAAAAATGTAACTTTTATGGAATAGATTGTTTTTTATCCACATATCCGCGTTCCATGTGTGTGTGTGCGTGCGTACGTGCGTGCGCGTGTATATATATATATATATATATATATATATATAATTTTAATCTTCTGAATTTTTCTTGAAACTTGCTACTCATGATTAACCGTGCTAATAGACAGAAATCGATATAACTATTTCGCTACAAATCCCAGCGTAATTGCGTTTACTGCAACAATTATTTCTTATGAAATCGCATATCTTCTTCGCGCGCTAATGGACTCGAATCGAAATTTGCTCTCCTTCTCGCGCACGCTTGCACGTTCATCTCGCTAGAGTCCTGCGACCTCCGTCGACGATTAAAATCAGCATGATCGTCCAGAATGACGTAAAGATTCCTTGACGCGCACCCGCGTACTGACTCACTAGTCATCCAATCAATCATTCACCGCGTGACTCATTGTACGAGGCGCGGATCATCGACGCCGCTGAGACCGCTATCGATACACCTTTATCGACGGCCACATTACGCTCTTTTCTTCTTCCCTTCTCCTTCCCTCTCCACCTCATCTCTCCCTCTTTTTCTCCTCTTTCCCTGCTTTATGTCTATTTCCTTTCTCATCCTGCTCTCCTCTCCTCTCCCTCTCGCTCGGCTTCCCCCGACTCCCCAATAATGACATGTTGTTGGCCGAGGAAATTACACCAGTACTTACGAAACGAGTTGCGCGCGAATCCCTTCGTGTCGCGCACACCCGGTATACGTGCGTCGGCTAATGGTATATGAATAATTGAATATCCGCCTTATCCGGCTCGTATCTGCGAGCCGCGTGAGTACATCGTTCTGCTAGAGCACGGCTAACGGGTGTCCGGCAGCGATTCAGATAGCAGTCGAAAGACGCGATGGTGGTTCCTCTCGTCACCTTTTATCTTCTCTCGTGAAATAATACCTTTTACACTTCACCACAAAGACTGAGATACGACTCGATCGATCGGCCGATCGTATCTCGATGAACCACGAACAGCTTTGAACTGGCGCTCAATAGGCTTCAATTCTCCAATTTTGCATTCTTCTTGAGATTTGCAAGATGTTTTTTAAATATTTTTCCAGACTTATAAACGAAGCAGCTTTTGAGTTTACGCTTAGCAGTTACTCCGAGAAATTTCAAATGGCGTGCATCTTCGTAAATAGTCTCCCTCCTTACGCAAAGCTATCTTCAGTAAAAAGAGATTATTTCGAGAATAGCACGCAGAATCTGATGATTCTAGATATTTTGCCATCGACTCTCGTTTTATGTCCATTCCATAAATTGCAACGTAAGAGAGAAACGCGATACCTAAGAATAGAAGGCACTTGGCAGTTTTCGTGTGTCAAGGTACAGAGAGGTAGCTGTGACATATCCACGCCAGGCATAGTGATTAGATATCGATGCGACATAGATAAATGTACTGTGTCCACGTAATTTTGAGCCTTAATGATTGCGTGTCGGTGGATAATCCTCCTAGGGGACGATTCCCTAATTCGGGCTCCGGCGATATACCGTTATTCGGTAGTATATAGTAACAATTGCGGCAATTATCTTCAAACAATAATTATCAAGAAAAATTCATTGAAATGCCTATCGCAAACACGTAAACACGACGCAGTTATACAGAATAAACATGACTCTCTTTAAATATGACTCCTTAAGTTTTTTGATTCTTGAAAATAATTTTAGCTTCTTTGAAACTTCACGAGGGACTCGTATTATATTATTTTTATTATTAAAATCGAAAATAATTTAAATGATCGATTTCTCGTCTTCCGAGGACTATTAAAACGATATATTACGAATTGAATATACAAACGGATAATTGAAAAACGCCGTAAATGATTAGTATATAGTAATTTTCCCTATTATTAGTATATAGTAATTTTCTCTATGAGAGAAAATTTATTCCCTTTAACATCTATATCTTAAAAGAGAATTCGAGGGTTTCCGATCACAACTATAATAAAACTTTTAGATAAATATAACCCGCAAGCGCTCGGTATTCCTCGGAATAGCGTGTTTCAGCCCTTCAGTCCGTTTCAACCACATAATACATATCATACTAATATTATGCCATAATACTTCACCATAGTTTCTCCTAATAGTTTAACCACTATAATTCATACTGCTTCAAGTTAAATTAATAAATTATGATTAGCGTGCTTCTCTTTCTCTCTCTCCTCATATCTTTCCCTCTCCCTCTCCTCATATCTTTCTCTCTCCTCATATCTTTCCCTCTCCCTCTTTCTCTCATTTACTATCAATTTTATTTTTTTACATGAATTATTTTGTTTCCCGTTTCAATAAGATGTGATTCCGACGATTGTTTTTCGAAATAATGCGCCTGTCCCTCGAGCAAGAACGCTCGCAACCGAGCGGTCGAAGGACAACCGGCAATTAGTAATAATTCCAGCAGACAATGCGCCCGCATATATCTCATTCGCGAGCAGGACAATAAAGAGGCGCACACGCGACACTTAATGGGCGCGCGATGACGGCGTACCCGCCATTGGACCGTCGCAGATGTACAAGAGGCTTCCTTCGATTCGATGCTTCGAGAGCAGGCCATGTTGGTCTCCGGGTATCGACCTAACGAACGAAATCCGAAATATTTTTTCGCGAAATCTCTTCTCTCATAACAGTTCTTCTATTGTCTCTTTACATCGAAGCGAAATTTGCGTTCGCTTTCTTACATCGTAAAAGAAAATTGTGTAAAAATATTTTATCGATGGATTCATCTCGTGATCGTTCACTTTTCACGTTCCCGACACGTCCTTCGATGAGAAGCAAGATGGAATATTGTATTTTCATTCTGAACCGCACCAAAGACCATAAAGACCATAATGATTTCCTCGCTTGAGAGACGATGCGCGACGCGGCTCACCGCCTCGATCGCGTCGCGCAGCATCTGCCGGTTGTCTCCTAACAGGTGTCATCGACACTTCTGCGGCCCCAGATTGATGGCTCGTTAACGGCGATCGTCCTCCCGTCCATCCTCCTTCACTCTTCTTTCGCCACTTGCGCTCGCCGCAACACGTCGTGGGACTTCTCGATGACGCTTCCCTCGTCGAATAACGAACGCGTTCCGATCGATGGAAACGAATGCGGCGACTCGACACGTACGGTTTTCTTGTCCGTTCATCTCGACAGCCTCTCTAATGATCTCGTTCGCGCACAGGAATTCGATAATTCCTCGCCTAGCGACGATCAGTTTTTCGGAGAATCTGGCGTGGCGTTTTTCAATCGCATCGCATTTTAATAATATTATGGAAAGACAGCTTTCCCGATCCCTGTTGATTTTAAGTTTACTGATAAAAACATCTGATCGAATGTCTCGGGAGACGTAAAGATGCGTTAGAATATTTGAATTATTATCAATATATTTAGCCTTAATTCACAGAAGTGATTATATTAAGTATAAATGAATATATACATAAAATTATTTATATTTTGTTCATTGTTATTGTTTTTTACTCTATCTGACTAAAAATGAAAGCACTATTAAAGACCAAAGTGTTTGATCAATTTGTGTAGAAAATTACATTCTTTGTTGAAAGTTACTTGCGTTCTTAAGACATTTCAACAAAATATTCTTGGCTATTATATGTGTGTTATATTGTGTGAAAGATCAACGAAACTACATCTACAATTTTGGGAAATAAACTTAAAAAATTGAAATACTGTTAATCGCAGATCTTTTCTGCGAAATGCAAGGAACTATTACTTTCCAATGGCTCTTATGTTTTACATCATGCATTTAAGCTGTAGCCTATACTCCAAATTTGACCTAAATTACTTAGATCCCTTGCTGTAAAACACTTGGTACGTGACCTGACCTAGCTTTAGGTCAGGCCTCGTATTTTAGTGACCTGATTTAAAATAGGTCAGTAAACGCGTGCTATTCGATTTAAGAATTACTAATTTTCTCGTTAGAATTCGCTATATTGTAATTGTGTTCAATTGTTTACACAATATATACAGCGGGTCAGATAATAATACCAAGGCAATTCTTTCCTTTTGACTAATAAAAAAAACTTTATATCTATGATTTTTTTTGCAATCTTCTCCGGTTGGGGATATCGTAAGTGACTTCAACCTAGCCTTAAGACTATATGACACAACAATATTCATAATATCGATTTATAGATTAAAAATCGCAAAAATAAATTTTTTAATCGCTTACGGTGTAAACGGTTGACGGCTAGACCTATTTTGGATCACGATATAGGTCAGGTCTCTATGCATAAGTTTCTTGGTGTAAACACAGCAAATGTTTCTGCGGTTTGCGTGTGTGTGTTTTTATTCTTTTAGATTTTTACTGAGGATTATTTTGAGAGGAACTATAAAAACGTCAGTAGGATTAATGATACCCAGCAAATCGAATATATCATACACGTAAATAGACACGTTTTATGTCTATGTTATGTAGCAATTATATTCGGTGTTTGCTGGGTACAATGTAGAAGTTACCGAGAATAATAAAAATTTTTGTGGCTTGTAACATATCTGGAGATGGCGGACATAATTGGGGATGTAATCATCGAAAGGTGAAATCTAGCCGATCGCTTGGCTCAACGTGCAACCGAGGTCGATTAACCCTGACATATGGCCGCTCGATTAATTGCGATGAAGTAGGACGATTAAGTCTTGCTAGAAAATCAAGTCGTACAAGCATCGTCTTTTCACTTAGAGAAAAGTGTTTGGTATTTATGACTATATAATTGCATGATAAAATAATTATGGTTAGAAACACCATTTTTATAGTTATTACTGCTATAATGTTAGTAATAATTATATTTGTAGTTCTACTAAAGAAATATATAGTAGATATAGTAGATATAAAAAATGTAGATATAAAAGTAGAGTAGATATAAAAAATGACTACAAATTATAGTTATTGCAATCATTTTTTTTCTCAATGTTACATTTGCGTTTCCTCTATTGCTCTTTTGTCTATTATCACAATGGGACACTGTAGGGATTTTTAAAAGGAACAATGTTAGCGAAAAATAGACAAAATGGCTTTGTCTGTTGTATCTTTTTTTTTCGTTTTAGGACTTCTTTTAGAGGAGATTTTAGGAGAAGATTGCTTAAGGTAGTCCTTACAGATACAATAAGATTTAAAGGATCTAACTATTTTTTGCTTGTTAATTATCTAATAATCAAAATGTAAACGACTAACTGCAGAAAATTTTGACTTTTTCGTAAAAATTAGACATCTACAATAAATAAACATATACAAGCGTTCGCACGTCTGCCAAACATGTTTGACATTTCTTTAGGATTCGGAAGTTTAAATTAATTCCATCTTATAATTTTATTTGCTCACTTATCTCGTTTGATTCTTTCTGATATTCTATACTCTTCTCTAATCTCTTAAATAAAATTTAGTACGTATTCGATTCTTTGAATTTTTTATCAGATATCTAACAAGATACTGCTCTCAAGATTATTATTATTAAAGAGATTAAAGAAATTTTATATGAATGCACATCATAGTGAATTATATAAGATAGACTTATTTATCCAATTCTAATAGCAAGCGATTAGATGGATTTGTAGAACATGTCGTTTGTGACATGCAAGGCAATTTCTTTTCCGCGGAATATTCTCCGGGTGGGGAAGGATTAATTTCATAAGTGACCTTCCTATGTGTGCTATATATCTTGAAAAACAGGATGTAATAACAAGCGTCGCAGAACTGAGGTACGTTCGGTTTCTTCTTTTTTTATTCGCGGCGATGAAATATTTTTCTTACTCGTCGCGACGATATCACATTCGCGATGTATCAACCTGAATGCGGCGGTTCGCTGGTAACAAGGCTTCGTTTGTTCGCGCCGATGCCCTTTATCCACCTCGGGCGTGAGCTCCTTCCCTTTTACGAGTCGTCGCCGAACGAAAGCGGAGCGATATCCATAAAATAATCGCACGAGGACCTGGATCACTTCCTCCGTGCGCGTGTGTTCGCCATAAAGGGTTACGCACGATCGAAAGGACGAGAGATGTATATCGAGCGTGGTGACGACGGCAACGAGGAAGAGAGAAGGCACTAAACGCACGAGTCGCTATTATGCCGCGGATTGTTTGCCCGCGGCCTCCTAATGAGATCGCCGCTGAGAATCTAACGATCCAACGTTGGATACCAGAGCGGATCTAGCAGCACGTGCGGATTCGCAGAACGACAGTGTATAATGAAACTAACGCGGATTTATGTGATTTATCTTTTTCAACACGTACGCATGTGTGTGTGTGTGTGTGTGGGGTGGTGTGTGTGTGTGGGGTGATGGTGTGTGTGTGTGTGTTTTTTTTTTCTCTCATTTGCATAACTGTAGAACATAAATAGTGAAATAAAAGTACATTTGTTTCTTCCGTTTTTCCGACAGACGAGGAAAAATTTCGCGCGCTCAGTAATTCCGGGTATTGTGCGATTTTGATCTATGGCTCTCCCAGGGCATTATCCGTGTCTCTGGCGTGAAAGCGTTGCAGATAGTTCTCCAACGTCGATCGCGGCCATACTCGCGATAGCTGGGTTTGTCCGTAATGCGTCGGAACGCGGTGCCATGCCGTTGAGCGGCTGGTAGGTGGGTGTGCGGACCGTTTAAATCAATTTGTCGACACGCATGAGTAACGCCGCGACGATTCTTCGCACTGCGTTTTCCAGCCTTTCGCTGACGCGCGATGCGATCCTCGTCGGCGGGAACGATACGCGCGTCTGGGACGGTCGAATTAGCTCGAAGGGTTCGGTTAGCCGAGATAACCCTTCCCTCACCACGGCGATCGTGCGTCGTCGTCACATTATGTTACGCGTCATATTCCCCCGAATCATCGAAGCTTATCAACGCTCGTTCACCTCGCGCCGATGGAACGAACAATAATATATTATAAATACCTCGCGGCGCAATTACCAAGCGCGGTTCCGGCTTGCCACGCGCGGTATCAACGTCGCCGGCTGTATGTATAGACAGCTCTCTTTCTCCCTCATCAATGTTTCCGAGCTTGCTTGTGCGTCATCGGCAGGCGAACCCTTTGTCCCGGGGTATAATTAGCCCCGCGTACGCGCGCTACACTCGTGCTTATGTGCATAAAAGCGCCTTCTCCATCTATCTCCTTCGAATCGAAGCGCGTACGACGCCACGTGTCACGCCATGCCATGCCATGCCGTGTCATACCATCGTCGCATCGCATCGTGTCGCGTCGACTCGCTCGATTTTATGCAAAGTTTTACACCAGGCAAGAAGTCGCATTGTGCAACCGGCGGACTTCGTTGCGGCTTTGTTCGCGTTGAATGGGAGCTCAAAGTTAATTTCGCTGCGTCATAACGCGCGATAATGTTAACCCTAAAGCGTGCGGCAGAACTGGCGATCTCCAGCTTTACATTTTTGAAGTTTCGTTTTATTTTTTTTAACGTAATCGAGGCACAATTTAGTCTCGTTATAAAAGGGTACCAGAAAATGGAGATTGATCTATTTTAATTTTATTTATATTACAACAAAATTTATGAACGTGCGCGTCAGATATTATAAGCTTGTTCATGATTTTTAGTTGCTCTAAATTAAACTATTACAATTACGCGACTACATTGTGTACATTGACTTAATAGGCATTTATTAACAGCCATTGTTCCAAATTTCAATTCAATAAAACATCGCCATATCCATGTATTTGAAAAGAAAATATGAAAAAGAGAACGTGATGTACGAGCGTACCAATTTGCGCATGGAATTTTTTGAATGAGGTGTACAAACGTGAATGTACATACGTACCTATTTCTCAAAGGGTGAAAAGCAAGGCCATTTTTTTACATTTTTTACGAACCGAATTTTTCGAATGAAGTGTACAAACGTGAATGTACATACGTACCTACTTCTCAAAGAGTGAAAAGCAAGGCCATTTTTTACATTTTTTACGAACCGAATTTTGCGATTCCGAGCGTACATCTCGATAGATGGGATTTACTAGATCGTGAAACGCGCCGTTCTGCGTTGCGATGGTACGCGCCGCGAATTCGCCGGAATCTTGGGCGACCATAAATCAACGCGGAGCGCTCGGTTCCCTCGGTGCGAGGCATCTGCTTTGGAGATCATTAGTGCAGCACCTAGAACCGGCCCCGAAACTCAATCAGAGGGCCACCCGCTCGGCTCGTTTCGGGTGCTGCGCCACGCGTGGGGGGTTGCTAATAAAAAATTCTACCGACCGGCGAGCGGGCGAGCGAAAAATTATCGTCGATATCTTTTCCCCGTGCGAAGTCGCGCAAAGGCGACGGCGTGCAATGTCGCGCGAATAATTAATTCAGCGATTCCGCCGCTGTTGTTTCTCACTTCGGTTAACGGATCGACCACCTTTTATCTCTTCCGTGACGCATGCGGCGAATATTGTAACGCGACGTGCGTGAGATCGTATCGACCTGTTTGCATCGGTATCGAACGATACGTCCCGTTTTCGGACGTGCATCCGATATCACACCATGATCTGATGCACGGATTCGTGGCGCCAGTCATTCATCGATCATCATTCGCAGGGAACGGTATCGATAGAACAGACCACCTATGAACAATTACTTGTTCAATTACATAATCTGAAATCATTCGATCACGTATTTTATGATGTATTTTTATCGTTATATATGACCAAATATTAAAAATAACTCAGAAGATGTTCAAAAGATGATCAAAAAGCACGCATTGATATGGCACTTCATAAGAGGAGGGATGTTTCATCTTCGTGACAGAGACAGGCACGTAATTATATTTTCCTAGGTAATTTAACTCTTCTCTAAACAAACACAAGTATATTATCTTTTTTTTTGCTCTTATGAAAATTCCATTAGATTCTACGAAACTCGCGCTATAAGAGAGTCGAGGTACTACTGCCATCGGGGTGAGACGGATAGGCACGAACTAACGACAAAGCCGTATCGATCATATTAAGGGATGTTTTTACAATAATTCCTCCCCCAACGCAATGGTAGCTCGTGTTCGTATAGGTGCCTGCACACAGACGCGCCCGCAAGTCGCGATAGATTGCTAGGTAGCTGGGTAGGTAGGTAGCCGCCATGTCTAATTATGTCGCATTGATTTTGTCATTAGCCACCCTACGTCGACCGTCGACGGCTCGGGCACAACGTCAGGACAAAAAACACTTCCTACATTGCTCGAGCGGAGTCTCGTTCTTCTTTTCGATCTTGAGGCGCGAGTGTATTCGTCGAAACGGAGATATCGGGGATCAGATCGCAAGATCAAAATCACCCCGGAAACGAGAGATGTGAAGTTCTCACCTTGAAAATTCAGTAATAATCATTAATATTCATTTGTTAATATAGATTTGGTAGTCAATTTCCTATAATTAGTTGAGTCAAAACTGTGATTAATAATATGAAAGAAAGAAATACGCGTGTGAAATTAGCCCCTCTTTTATAAAATTCGATTTTTCTGACAGCATAAATAATCATAACTGTAAGCATTCGTTTTGTGATCGTTTATTGACAGGTGTTTAGTCCATTCCCGATGATTGTTAATTCCCGTCAAAACTCTAATTAATAATACGAAAAGTTGATGTATGCGTATGAGATTAGCTTTTCTCCTTTTTATAAAATTCAACTTTCTAGATATCAAATAGATATATTTCTGTAAATATAATTATAATCATAATTATAAGCACTCGTTTGGTGATCATTGCTGATGTTTCTTAATGTATTCCAAACATTTGATAATTAAAAATGTAATTATTAGGGAAGAAAATAGAATTTTATTATTAATTACAATTTTTATTACTAATCATCTGAAATAGATCAAACGAATGCTTACGTATGATTTTATGTGCAGTCTAGAAAATCGAATTTTATTAAAAGAGACGATTAACTTCACGCATATCTTTTCTTCGTATGAATACCAATCATCGAGAATGAACTACCAAACATCAAATGAATAGTAATGGTTACTGAATTTTTAGTATTGAACAGGGGGAACTTCACACAGCTGGAAACGAAATCGAAGTTGAGAAACATACATCGATATTCGCGAAGAATTCGAAACGCTTTTGTTGTACAATAACATTTAGCATTTAAGAAAAATATTGCGAAAGCAGAGTTAATCGTATCAAGTCCCTTTACGGAAAATAAGGTTGTGCATAAGGTAAATTGTTATGTGCTACAGTTATAATCTAATGTTATGTTCTGCATCTCCGTTTAGCGTTGAAGGGGGAGGGGGTTTCCCTTGATGGTCTATCCTCGACTCTTATTTAAGCTACCGAAGCGCACGCAACAACGTTGCGTGGACGTTCTCTGACGTACACGGGTCAAGTGTCGCTGGGAAGTTAAATGAGATCGTTATGGAACTCGTCTCGACGTTAACAAACGAGTCGGTTGCAGATTTCGCATCATCTCGCGCCGCATCCCCGCAATCTACTTCCTACGTATGAAACGAGAGTCTTGCTTTTTCTTTGTGGATTCTCAACTTGAAAATATTCTTCGTATCCCAACATCAGTTGTTTCAAGAAGAATACTATAATTAAGGATCATTCGTATAGTCTCTGCTAAATTGAAATTGGAAATGTGTTAATATATTTATACTTTAAATAAATTATACATGTACGAAAGTTGTGTGAATAACATTATATTTTTATTTAACAATATGTTTTATAATTTCTTTACTTTGTTATTAAAAATTAATTATTTTAAAAAACAATGATCTCAACAAAAATTACAATTTTTTTGTGTTTAAATATTCAAGATGATTTATGCAAAGTTTTATTGCAATGCAAAGATTAGTTGTTCTAAATTATTTAGAATATTTAATATATTTATATTTAAAAAATTGATATTTTTATTATTATTTCTTAATTACTTCTACACTTCTACTTTTTATTAAAATAATTTTTGATCTAAGTTCTAAACCATCGCTAAATTTTTTGTATTACTTTTAAATGTAATAGAATAGATTGTCTATCTAATCTAACTATAATGACCTAGAATGAATTAGAATAACCTGTAATCTTTTTACAATTTTTTCCATCGTTTTGAAAATACGCATATCCTTAATAGAATATATCCTTAAAAATATATATATCTGGATAACAAAACAAAGTTGAAAAAATTAAAAATATGATCACGATTATGTAAAGTGAGAGAGACTTAAATGTATTATGCAAATATGATTCTTATAAAAAAACTGATTTAACAAGATCGCAATCGATAGAATTATGTTAGTCATTTTAATTGTGTAACTGAACCATGTATTTATATGTAATAACCAGCTTTTCAAGGTGAGATAAAAGAGGATGAATTAATGTGAAACGGATGACGCATAACTCGAAGAATAACTATATCTCGCTAATAATCAATTCTCGCCGTATTAAGAAGCTATAAAAAGAGAAAAAAAAAAAAGATCAGACAGAACATGATCTGGTCTAGCAATATACGACTTGAACCGATCGAGAAAGATTAACAGCGAAATTTTGACGGTGCGGCATTCCGGATCCTCGTTGCGAAAAAGCCGCCGTCGAGCCGCCGCAATCCGCGCCATAGATCGGACTTCTCTCACGGCTGGCTTAATTGCGGATCCCCCACACGCTAACAGGGTTAATTGGCGGATTCGAGTCTGGACCGGATGCCTGCGCGCGGACGACGAAAATTCGATGAAATCTAATAATCGGTGACCGCCAACGAGCGGACGAGCGAGCGAGCGAGAGCATGAAAAAGAAGGAGGAGGGGGAAGCGGGCCCCCGATGTACGTGCGTGCGCGTGCGTGTTACGAGCGAGTTTCTCACGGTGCATTGGGAGGAAATTATAAGGGAATGGGTTAAACCCTAGGTTACCCCCGCGAGGAGAGAGGGAGTCGAACGGGTGGGAGGGAAGTGAAAGACAGAGGAGCGAGAGGAGTCTGGTGCGAAAGGAGCAACGAAGGTGGAGAAGACCCCGCGAGGAAGACGATGCTGCGCGTTCTCGCCCTAGTGGGGGGAGGAAAATCATACTTAATTGATATCACAAAGAGGCCCTCCTCGCGCTCAGCACCTAACCCAACCCTAACTTCATAATCGCCGGCTCCATCGTCGGATTAAACGCCGCTCGGATCCATGTTGCACGTAAATTACGCGCGCGCTCGTTCGCCTTCATGCGCTCTGCCCTTCACTTATTGCCGTTGTCTTCGAGCGAAAGAGGGCCGCGCGCTGCTCTCTTCCATCGGTTCTTCTGCTGCTCCTTGGTCTCCTTACCTTCGCAACCTTCTCTTTATCTTTCCCTCTGCTCATCCTCTCGCTCTCTTTCGCTCTCTGTCTCTCTCTCCTTCCGTTCGCGAGTGAATATTGTATGGCGGAGCGGATTCCTTCGGGCAATCAAAATAATATCGATTAATCGGCGCTTATCAGATATCGCGAAGATATGTTAACCCTCGACAGAATGTAGCAACGAACGTGAAGCATGAAGAACGAAGTAAAGATAAGAGAAAAGGAGAATTTTTGTTATTGTGCGGGATCGCGAATTTTCTCCATACCCGACTGTGATTATCGTTCACCAGTGAAATCCTAATTGGGAAAATTTGTTCCTCCAAGCGATGTGAGGAAATGTTCGTTGAATATTACGAAAAGCGCAAGTTCTAGGCATTAACGCCACCCACCTCCATAATTATTTCCGTAGTTCCATAATATATTAGTCCGTATCTCTGTTAAAAGTGGAGATAATTATCGATCGCGTGTTATTGAGCGAGCTTACGGCGAAACTCGCGTTTTCCAACTCGTGACGAGTTTACATGCGATCGCATTATAAACCTCGGGATTGCGCGTTATCGACAACGATCGATACTTTTATTACGAAATACGGGAGGAGGCGATTAGTAAATAAAACTGTTATTCGCATCTCTCCCATTCGCACTATCGCGACGAGATACGGCGCGCAGTTTACATAAATGTGAACTGTAGTGCAAAGAACACGGGACACTTTTGAGCACGATGATTATAAATCCCGATGCATCCCCTTCTTTTCTCTTCGTTGCGACGACGGAACTTGATCGGCGCACGATCGAAGACACTATCAACACCGGCGCGAGCTGCAAGTATAATTATTTCGCACTGGCATTTGCATACAAGCCACGGAGCGCATACGCATGCGACTCGCGACACGGCACTGGCGCACGTTTCCGCGTGGCTTCGTATGCGTCAGCTGAAACGTGGTTGTCGTCCGTGGATAGTTCTTATCAGGCTCGCGGCCCGCGTATATTAAGTAGAAAGCCGTCCGGCCACGTAATAACAATAATAAGAGAAATACGGCCCCGGTTAATTGTACCACGGAGCCGCAGTGCGTTGTACTTGGCAATTGATGCAATCTAATGCACCGTGCAGTATATAGCGTCTTGATAATCCTTCTTCTTAAAAAGTAAGGTAGTTTATATACTTTTAAAAAACGATAGTCACTCTTAGCATATAACGCATTTTAATGTATTCCTATGACATTAAGATTTTAAAAGTAACGCAGACAAAAAACGACATTTGTCTAAAATTTTTGTTGCAGCTAATTAAGACAGTATATTTCTTTGAATTAAACCTTGAAATTGCTGTTTATAACATTGATTGAGGAGACAAGTCGAAATATCATTTAACCATTTGTTGCTCTAAGCTTTTAAATTGATACCACAGGTCTTTTGCCTAATAAAGATTTCCTTTTCCAAATTACGAAAAAAAAGAAATTTTAAGCTTGAAAAAATAAAACTCTTTTACGGCAATCGCTCGAAATTGTAAACTAAAACAGCTTTGAGAAGGAGATGAAATGAACGAAATGAACTTTCGAAAATAAAAAGTTGCGAAAAAAAAATGCTTAACTCATTTATTATTCATGATTAAAAAAAAAGAATTATAAAAAATTTTACAATAATGGAACAGAAGTCGATAGTTTACATGATTCTGATAAATTTAAAATTTTTTAACATTTTATGTCACCATTGACAAACTTGTAACTCTATCATGGAGAGAAAAAGAGAAAAGATGAACCGTGCAAGAAGTTCAATCAATTAAAAAAACAGACCTACTATGGCCACTTAAAGTCTTAAACTGGAATCGATTGTTAAATGATAATTGTTTTTTCAAATGTTATGTTTCATATGACTTATGCGTCTACAACGAGGGGTAGCAGTAATGGATGAGGCTGTAAGAGTAAGAAATTGACTAATCACAGTCGAATGTAAGAAGAATAATTGACTGTGATTGGTCAATTTCTTCAGTCTTATCCATTGCTGCTACTGCCATTGTAGACGACGCATTACAGATTATACAGATTGTAATCGCTCCTATAGCGAATTATGAATCAGAAAGATTATTTTCAATATTGAAAAAAGTTAAAAATATGTATAGATCAACAATGCTTAAGGATTGATTATCATCTTTGGCAAAGTTGACGGTTGAAACTGAATTAGATTATTTGAGTGATTTTGATGATTTGATACAAGAGTTTGCTGAAGCAAAACCAAGAAAGAAATGTTTTAATTTAATTTTACTTCAGTATTATAGATACTAAATTATTACTTAAGTTTGCTGTGGATGTATGGAATATAAATGTCCTTTCTAATTATTATTTCACAGCCTTATTTTTGTTCCCAACACTTTTTCTTTGCAACTTTTTTTTTACTTTCTTAGGATAATTCATAAAGGGCCCTCATCCATTCAAATGTGGGTCTTGTGAACTCTTAATTTGGCCCTGCAAGATGGCGAAAAACAGGCCCTGCAAGATGACGATGAACAGGATGCACTAACTAATACTAACAATAACTGTTTCAAACGGCGACGGTGTGTTTTAAACTGATTGCACAAGATGACCGCGATGGATTTTTCCCCTCACTTCTCAAGCCTCATTCTTCTGGTTCGAATGGATATATCCTTTACGCTCCGTCCAGGTATTTCATACATCCATGGCAGCGATTGTTTCCAACATAGATAATAATATTTATCGTTCGAATTAAGTTACATTGCGGAGATTTTTTTAGATATCAAAGAAAACATATATCTTATGATGCGATGCGAATACATTCTATCTATATATATATATATATATATATCGATATATATATATATATATATATATATATATATATATACATATATATATATATATATACCTTTTAACAATAAACAGAATGTGTAATGCGGATTAATGCTTCAAATATCATATCGAGGTGTGTAAAATATGCTCTAGTAATACGCCTGTTTATTCTGCGTGCGCCGTTTTTGGAGCACGCGAAAGTCTGCGGTCTCAATTTGTACGACGCGGAATTTCGTCGACTTCCGGTTTCGGTTTTTAGTCCGAACAATACATCCCCACACATCGAGCAGAAACCCGCAAGGAAAAAAAGAAGCCGCTCCTGCCGTCTTACCCCCTCGCTTTCGAGGACACCCTCTTACCGCGGCACGCAAACTCGCCTGAGAAATAAGCAGGCACGATATTCAATAAATAACGAGACGCGTACGAGATAATTGAGAGGCCATAATTGCGCGCATCTTGCGTATTTCGTGCCGAATAAACGCGGCCGAGTTCGCCATGTGGGCCCCGTAAGGACCACGGATGCCTCCTACCTTCATTCGGAGGATACAAAGGAACCTTCGAGCGAAACACCGCGACAAACAAAAGAGCACGGTGCGTCGACTTCGCGGTCGCTCTTTCGCCGAACATTTAACTCCCATCATCGAAGGCTCTTCCCTCCGCCGAATCGTCCTTGCTCTTCTCCCTCATGCCTCTCCAGGTCCCACTGCGTGCCCTCCATCGTCTTTCTTCCCGCTGCGTAATGTCATGCGCTTCCCTTTTTCACTATTGAACATTCATCAGCCACCTGTGATCGTCCTCGACTTTCTCCAAAGTTATAATTACGTCGGGCTTCGTGGTGTACCGCTTCGCTGTTATGCTCGTAGATCCATTGATGTTCGTTTTTAACTTGTCCCGCTTGCTATGTGAAATATTTATCGATTTGACACCGTTTCTTTATCGCGAGAGATTTTCAAATCTTAAAAAATCGTTACTTATTATAACAAATTCAATGAAGCAGACGTATTAGACAGAATAAAAATGCCTTCCCCCAATATATCGATGAAACAAAGAAAATAATATTACAATTACGATTGTTTATATTTGTTATAAATGAAAAGAAATTTAATCTTATTTACTTATTAGTTATTTGTAACGATTTAAAGAGATATTTAAATTTAAAAATATTTGCAAATTTGTTTAATTATGTGCGAGAAAAATAATGCAATTTTAAAAAGATAAATGTGTTCCATTGTCCATCAACCATCAATATATGCCATTGTTCTTCAAAAAAGTCGTGAATAATTTTTGAGTAATTTTTTAAGCGCCCACAGATTTCTGGCGTACAAACAGGAATCATGACCATGCAATATCAGAAAGCAGTTGAAACTTGGCGCTCCACCCTCGGAGCGATCGCGGCCATGAATCGCCACGTTAGAATGGTCGGGAGACAATTAAGATGCTATCGTTTAATTAGGGCCAGACCCTGCGAAAACAAAGCCGTTCGACGCCATACGTCTCTAACGTCGACGCGTCGACGCTAGTCGTCCTTCCGCTCTTCCTAGCATTACCAAAATGCGTGATAAATTGACTAGAAATAGAGTCGAGGCAGGTGATGTCAGATTGGCAGATGTTCTTCGTTTGTCCCGATGCCCTTTGTTGCCCTTATTCTTCTCTCCGTACCTACCTCGCGCATGCACTTTAAATATATGATAACGTATCAATATTGTTTATACAGATGACATCGAACTGAACGGTCAGATTGTCACATTAAATAAATACCAACATTTTTTATTCTGAAAACTTGGAGAAAGAGATCTTGAATATTTCAATGCATCCTAAAAGCAAAAAACAGAATTTTTATGTTATTGATAATGTAAACTCGATACTTCTTCGCGTCTATATGAGGCTGGACGTAGTCTGAAAGCTAGACTCAATAATCTGTATCGATTTTAAAAAATGCTCGTTAAAAATATAACAAAATTATTGTGGAATGTTTAATATTAAACATTGTGCTACAATGTTGAAAGGAAAATTAAATAAAATTGCATTTTATTAATTTGCAATTTAGTAATTTATACATTTCGATATCATTGCCACATTACAACTCACATCGGGTTATAATTATTAACTGAAAAAGTGTATTGACGTTGATGTTATGAATTATGCGATGCTCAAGCAAAGCGTTTTCACTACATATTTGCGGGCACAATAAAGGTGCATTTTGCTCTGGCTCGTTTAGCACCGATCCAGTAGGCTACGCAATTATATTTCTCGACGTGTACGATTTTGCTTTAATGAGCGCCGTCGACGAGGCACCCGTTTTATCGGATCACGGAACGTCTCTCGAACTCGCGCGGCGAGTGATTGGACACTGTGTAAGAAGGATTCGCCTAGGATTGGCGGTATCGATCGATGATAATCCGAGGGAACGATCGCGGCCGGCGTACCTCACGCATTATAAAAGCGGTATCGTTCGAGAAAGAGATGCCGGGGGATACGGTGACTAGATTATGGTTTGCACCGCGGAATTATAACTGTGGCGATGGTGCGGTTCGATGAGGAGAGAGGAGTGGAAGGAGCGGGAGGATGCGCACGGGGTGAAGGAGGGAGCCGTGTAATGCCGCGTATACGCGTATGTACCATAATGTCCGGCGATACCGCTCGCGGCTAGCGAGTGTGAGGGGGACGGTCGGGGAAGAGAAAGAGAGAAAGAGAGAATGAGAGAGAGAGGAAGAGGGACGGATCGGTTCCAGACTCTTCTCTTCCGCAGGATAGGATGTATACTCTCGACGGATCGTCACGCCGTTCCACACCCCCATACACACGCACGCGAGCCAGCGCATAAATCCCGCGTTACACCCACCCGGCTCATCTTTAATCCGTTAGATTCCGTGAATGCTTGCGGCCGGCCTCCTCACGACGTTGATTCGAGACCGCGATTCCGCGTAATTGGGATTAGATTATTAGAGTCTTGCCTTCGTCCTCGCCTCTCGCTCGCGGCAGGAATTCGCATCATCGCGCACGTTTCAGTGGAAACGTGGATTATGCTCCCGTGAGCGTGTTTATTCCCCGCGATAATCAAAGCGACCGGCGTACCTCGTTTTAGGTGACGCGGCACGCCGCGCAGGATGCGTCTAATCCTTCTCGCACGGGCTCTCGTTAGCTCTTCCTAACCCGGAATTGCGACGCGCGTACGTTCCCATCCGCTTTCGCAGTTAGTAATTTGTCGATTTGCGTGATTTGAAATCGGATTATCTCAACGGCGCGGCGCGCGAAGTAAGACCGCGTTATTGTCTATGCGTTGAATCGCTGCCTGAGAATCTTGTTTCAAGTTTTCAATTTCGCGTTTTTATCAGTAGAGAAATAAATTATAAATTTTTAGAAATTTTAAATCTTCAAAAATACCATTTTTAACGAATTTTAAATGTAAGCTTTATTTAGATTACAAATTAAAAAGAAATATAAAAAAGAAATAATTAATCGCGAATCAAATAAATCTTAGCCTATACTCTCTAAATAGGAATCAGTATTATTCACTGATTTGCAGTACTATACTTATAACTGTGATTATTAATGAGTATTCACTATTTCTCAGCGATTTTGATTAAGAGGGGAGTACTTTCACTAATTAGAATCAGTGTATTATCATTGAAAGACAGTGCATATTTCACTGATTGATATAGTTATAAGTATAGCACTGAAATTTTACTGATTTCGATTTAGAGAGTACGGTCAGAGCTGGATCTTGAGTGCCCTATCATATTATCATATTATTGTATACATTGATACAAATTTTTTAGTTTTTATTTTTTTAACTGCGCGCCAACTTTTCGTCGGACTTGCAACGCAATTCTAACTGAACTAATAAAGTCACAAATTAATTTTTGATCGTCAGTTAAATATTGATGCTAATAGCATCTTAAAAAACTGTGAATAACTTATTGCGAAAAATATTACCTCAGCCAAGGTTTGACCTAGGATCTCTTGCCTATCCGGGACAAGTGTCTTAACAAATAGGACACTCAAGATCCAGCTCTGACCGTAGGTTAAGATTTATTTGATTTGATTTATTCGTTGATGGTCAAAAAATCTATCTAGAAATAATTAAATTTGACGAAAAATATCAAAATTTATATCTGACAAGATATAAATTTTAACACGAAAGTTAGAAATATTCGAGAGAGGAGAGTTAATTCAGTAAATAGGCAAACACCAACAATGCTCTATTTCATAGTATACTATATGACGAAAGCTTCATTGTTGATAAAAAAGAGAGACATGCGTAAAAGAGATGAAGAATCCTCAATCTGAGCGCATACAGACAAGCATTCATAGACGACTTGCCTTCGAATTCACTGCGCTCCTTTTCGTCTTTCGCTCTCATATTGCTCGAACGGGAACATTGATATTTCATCGATAGATAAGCTCGGCCGATCGATCGCAAACACAGCTGGATTCACTCAGGTAATCCGAACACAACGAGCCGTTGTGTTACCGCGACGGTTCTCTGTCGCGGCTTTGTGTACCTAACCGCCGTCTTCTCCGGGCGATCCTCTGCACACGCAGCTTGCTGCACTTCTGCGTATTTCACTATCTTTCGGTTGTCCTCGGAAATGTTGACTCTATTTAATCGGATTAGGTGACTGGATGACTTCTAAATATCTCGTCGCGAATTCATTCTTTCACGAGCGAGCTAACAAGTTTCATCCGAAAATTTGAAGTATTTTTAAGATCGCTGCGGAATTGTTAATCATTTCGAAACTGTACGAAAATTTTCACATAAAATTATTATGTGTTAAATGTTAGTTTTATGACCGATCTTCATTCGGATTGTTGCAGGTACGACCTGGGCTTGTGTCGGGGTAGCTAGTGAATCGTCACTTCGTGGCGAGGAAAATAAGACGGGGAGGCAGTCGGCGAGAAAGCGGGCGAATCCGCACGGAAGAAGAGTTCGCGGAGGAAGTCCGGAGAACGTAGGCGCAGACGCCGTAGGTGATGTGAGGCTGGCGCCCGCCTCACGTCTGGGGTGATGCCCTCCAGTGAGCCTCATCCCCCGTACCACCTTCAACATCACAACATTCCTCCCTCGCATCTACAGCAACACACGCCGAGCGCGATCGAACATCAGTTCTATCAGCTGGTGGCGGCCCATCAACAGCAACAGCAACAGCGACAGCAGCAACACGGCGGACCCTTCCAAAATTCCACGTACACGCAGCAGAAGCAGGAGATGAGCCCGGAGGAGGAGGGGGGCCGAGTGGGTGGGTCCCCCCCTGCGGCTGGGGCTGCACTTCATCAGCCCCATCATCCCCGCACGGCTAGTCCACCTTCGGGCACAGAACCCTGCACCCGCGACGCGATACCAACACCCACACCTATCGCTGACACCACTACCACCACAACGACTATGACGATGCAGTCGCAGAGTCAGCAACAACAGGGTCCCAGCCCGAGTCCGAGCCCGACGGGTGGTGACGTGGAGAAATTTGATGGTAAAATCGTCTACAACCCGGACGGGTCAGCCTATATCATCGAAGGCGAGAGCGAACTCAGCGAAGACGACTCTCTACCCGACGGTTGTATTGTAGATGGGCGCGGTGTATCGGTTCCTCACTCCTTAGTTTTTCCACAAATCGCGAGCGCATATTATGTATCACGGTTATACGCACATCAGGCCTACCAGCAACAACAACAACAGCAGCAACAGCGCTCGGCGTCTCAACAGCACAATCCCGATCTTCCCGTGATGCATAGTTATCGGGTGATCAGTTATAGGAGCGCGGAGGGTAGTAAACAGCCCCCTCCAGCACCCACAGCACCGCCGCTGCCTGCCGCGTCGGTACCCGTCAAACCTATCCTAATGTGTTTCATATGCAAACTCAGTTTTGGGTACGCGAAAAGTTTTGTCGCGCACGCCCAGGGCGAGCATCAACTTACTCTAATGGAAGACGAACGACAAATACTCTCTCATTCGACGGCGTCGGCCATTATACAGGCCGTGGGTAGAGGAAAGCAGCCGCTCGTCAGTTTCCTAGAACCTGTTACGAGCTCAACCTGCGCTCAGGCATCGCCTGCACAGATAAAAGCTCAACAACAACAGCAACGCAGCGAATCCAACGAACACGAGACAACGCCGACTACAACGAGCACACCGGCGAGCACACCCGGCGTACCTAGCAGTCCTCAACAGCAACAACAGCAACAGCAGCAATCGCAACAGACGCAACAACAGCAACGACCCTCGCCGAGCACTCCTACCACGCCCACATCACATTCGAGTCATCCTCTCACGTACAATCATCAACAGCAGCATTCATGGACAGGTGCACAAGTGAGCGCCGCGTCCTGGGCCAAAGCTCCTGACGCCATGCATTACAGCTCACCACCTCCGCCAACTTCGTCCACCAAAGGATCTCCGTCTTCGTACGCCGCCCTTACTCAGGCTCCACCGAACTTTCTAACTGGCACCACGATAGGTGTTTGTCCGGAACATATGCAAGGTAGACCAAGTGGAGTAGAATGCCCGAAGTGCGAGCTCATATTGACAAGCAGCCGACTTGCTGCTCCTGGCGGATCGCTCGTTGGGATACATAGTCGAAATTCCTGTAAAACTCTGAAGTGTCCTAAGTGCAACTGGCATTACAAGTATCAAGAAACTCTTGAGATACACATGAAGGAGAAACATCCAGAAAGTGAAACGTCCTGTTTTTATTGCAATGCAGGTCAGCCTCATCCTAGGTTAGCGCGTGGCGAAACCTATACCTGTGGCTACAAGCCATACAGGTGTGAAGTGTGCAATTATTCCACCACGACAAAAGGTAATCTCAGCATACACATGCAGAGCGACAAACATCTGAACAACATGCAGGAACTGCAGCAGGGAGGCGGGGGTGGTTCCGGTACTAGCAACCCCTCCTCATCTCAGGACGCACCAATGCCGACGCGGAGTCCCCACCATCAACAGAATCACAGCCCACACCGAGCCGCCCAGAGTGGTAATCAGAATAAGCCGAAGCTTTCGTTTCGTTGCGACATATGTAACTACGAGACAAACGTCGCGCGCAATCTGAGGATACATATGACGAGTGAAAAGCATACGCACAACTCGATGGTGCTGCACCAAAATATCAAGCACATGCAGACATTATCCGCGTTGTCCCATCATCAACAGGCGCAACACCATCATCAGCAACAACAACAGCAACAACTCGAGCATTTGCTCCATTTAGGCGGTTTGGACAAACCGCAACCTACGGAAGCGGCATTGGCCGACTTAGCTTACAATCAAGCGGTCTTGATGACAATGATGACTGGCGGTCAAATGCCGCAATTTCCGCCAGAACTTATAGGCTCCATAGCAAACGCGGCTGCTATGAGCAATCTTGGCAGTGACATTGGAATTTCGCCAGACAGCATGGAGCCGCCACCGGAACCTGCAGATCAGGATCCTAACCATGTGTATCAATGCTGCATCTGCAATAATTTTGCAACGGACTCGCTCGAAGCTTTGAGTCATCATCTAGCTGTCGACAGAACCAGGACCCGTGAGAATGATATACTCGCAGTGATGAACGCAAACTTTGTTTGTACACTTTGTTCCTATAAAACCAACCTGAAAGCAAATTTCCAGTTGCATTGCAAGACTGATAAACACCTGCAGCGGTTGCAGCACATGAACCACGTGAAGGAGGGTGGTCCGCGTAACGAATGGAAGCTCAAATACTTGGCATCGCCCACGAGTGCTGCGCAATTGCGCTGCCACGCGTGCGATTACTACACCAATAGTGCTCATAAATTAGCGTTGCACGCCGCCTTGCCAAGGCACGAAGCTGCATGTCTTCTGCTCCGTCATCTGCTCGAAGCGAGCAGTAACATTCAGACCCCCGGAAAATTATATCATTGCGTATTATGCGGGTTTAGCGCTCGGCACCGATTGCCGCTTCTGCAACACGTGAGATCTCTGCGGCACCTTCAAATGGAACAGATACATCATATTCACAGGAGAAGCACCCTCGCAGGGAATGAATCCCCACACGCGGATATCAGCGTCGTGTTTCAGGTGACGAGTGATCCCGATGTGCCGCCCACGCAACAACCCAGTCCGACCACACCAACGACACCCAACGCAACAAGCACCAACAATGGTGAGTTACAACGAACAAACGCCTACATCGCGAATATAAGAAATATTTATTTGCTGCCACCACGAAATATTAATGTCGTTTACGTAATTGTCGTTTCTGCCCGTTATTAATGATTCTTTTACATGCTGAAAATATTTTATTCGTCAAAGATAATGTTTTGCGAAACGGGATGTATTTTACGTTACCAGTGACATTCATTAATATGCCAGAAAAAGAGTAATTGATAAATAACGATAACGTACTAAAACTTGTACATTAAGAAAGTTGCACAAAGTGTGTCAACGTTTAACTTGGTTTCTCTGAAAAAGAAAAAAGGCTTCAGTCTGTAATCACGAATATGTCGCGTTTTTTATTTCCTCGTCATTCACAAAAAGTGAACTCCTTTAATTTTTTTTTTTTTTATACGTGAGACAGCTGTCGCCGTACAGAAAGAAATGTGGTATTTTTCGATCGATCGATTTGTGGTATTTTTTTTTTAAGTTCGTTATACTTCCTATTCTCTCTTCCTTATAATTTGATATATTTTATAAATTGATAAACCAAATAAAAATGTCATTGGGAATTTGTTATATAATCTACTTTTGAGTAACATTTGAAAAATGTTAAGATACATCAGAAACTACAGTATAAAATGATAATCAGGTTTCGTTGATGACGAACGTAATTCTTTTTACGACGAATTTCTTTCATGTTGGCCTGCATTAATGAAGAAAGCTTGCGATTGCGCTTTTAATGAATTCACTGGTCTCATTATTTTATTATATCACAATTAGTCGGCGATGACGGTAATTTTGCAGCATATGGCCGTGGCGTGTGCCGCCGCCACCACCGCGGTGGTGCGGCGCGCACAATACCGCGTGTTATTATATATCGACGAGCTGTACTTACATAAATATACGAGTGAAGAGAAGGCAGGAGCGCGAGGTGAAACCATCAGCACGCGTTTTGCTCCGTGCGCGTTGCGACGTCGCAACTGACGCTGCACGTTGCAAGTGTGCTTTCGGACAATAGCGTGCGATGTACATAGCTGTCCTCCTTTCGTTGTTTTTTTTTTTTTCGTTTGCTTCTTTTCTTAGTCTTTTTTTCTCTTCTTTTTTTTGTAGGAAACCACCATCGGTAGTAGTTCGATGTTGCCAATCTATAATTTGGCATATTATTGTTGCAAGACCGGTGCGCGAGAGCATCTGCGACGCGTGCAGACATACCGGTGTCATCTTCGTTCTCGGACGCGCCGCGTCGACGGAAAACTTTCTCTCTCCGCGACGACATCGCGCGCGATCGCTTGCGTAAATCCTTCCGTCCGCGCATCGAAAGGATCAACATATAATTGTGCCGCGGCAATTTCGCCGCGGATCGATCCGTGGATATAGGAGGAGCATACGATTCTTAGACAAATCTAATCAATATAACAACGCCGCCAAAGAACGTTCACTACACAGGCGCTGCCCCGATCGTACGTGATACCGAAGGCGAACTTTGTGTGGCACTGTCGTAGTTTACCGGTAGTATCTATAATTTACTTTCTCCCGCGTATGGCGTTTCGAGTTAATGTCTCGAGGAACGAATCGCCATGAAATGGATGGCTGTTTCGTCCAGCTCTGAATAATGTCGAAGTTTAATATTGTGCCGGTCGGATGAAGAAACCGATTTATTGTGGCAAATCTCGACGATCGTAAGACATAAATAATCTTTAGCATATGCGATAGTTACCCGGTGAATCGTAATTGCAAAATTTTCTACGGTACCTGGAAATGCTATAAACAAGCCTAAGATTTTTCTCGTCACTTCCCGCGCGGACAAGTTACTAATTATACGCCACGTGTATGAAAATTTTTTTTTAATTAGTCGCTTGTTGCCGTCAGGCTATGTGGCTTGATATACGCCACAATGAATAAATATCGATTGCGGCAAACAGGTTTAGTAATTTTAAAACGCACGGCTGATATGTTTGTAAATATTACTAATAAACGCATCATAAATTTTCTTCTCTTTTTCTATATATTCCCGTGTTGTTTTAATTTCACATCTGGGCGTTCTAGTCATAAAATTAAATATATCGATCAATAAATGTCAATGCCAATAAAAAATTGTAATTTAATTTATAATTTCACACTACTTGGAAATTGACATTTTATGTATTAATATAATATATTTTATGTATATATATTTTAATATATTTAATATAATATATTTTATGTACATATATTTTAATATGTTTTAATATATTTAATATATTTTATGTATTAATTTTTTTTGCATAAAGCTGTGTATATTGCTTTTTAAAAAATAAAGAATAATACGGTTAAATAAATTTTAATAATTATTTTATTATCTTTTATATTTTATAGCTACAATAATTTATTTTGATTAAATCAGGATATGGTAATTATTGTCATTCTTAATATGAATACGTTGTTGAATACGTTGTTGTCACATAAAAATCTTGAAAAAAATTCTTTTTTTTTATCTACTTCCAGAACGACGAGAAGAAGGTAGTGATTGCGGTAGTGAAGTGAAACAAGAACCAGACAATGATCCAGAACCGGAAGCCGAACCTGAGAATGATCAAGAAGAAATTACGTGCCTATACTGTACGTATCAACCAACATCGCGAGAAGAATTACGACAGCATTTGCAAATAGCTCACGTTCAAGATTCGGAGGAGAAAACTGAAACAGTAAAGGAAGAGCCGACGGTGGAATTGTTGTGCCCGTTGTGCCAAGATAGTTTCAAGGAACGTCCTGCTCTGGAGAAACACGTGATGCAAATTCACTCTGTTAATACCGACGGTTTACAGAGACTACTATTATTAGTAGATCAAAGCCATTGGTTAAATAATAATCGGAATTCTTCGACGTCGGCTGTTACAACCGCAACGACGCCGACGTCACCCACGACAACGACGAAAACTCATCAAGAAGAAGAGATGAGCGAGCGGGGTGGTAATGATGAAATCGAGGAGATAGCCAGGTGTAACGTATGCGGCCGAGTTTGGCGTTCTATCGAGGAACTTCAGCAACATCATCGGGAAGCTCATCCGACCACTACTCCTACTTTGGCGGTTAGTGAGAAACACGTTTATAAGTATCGATGCGTACAATGCAGTCTCGCGTTCAAAACCTTAGAAAAACTTCAGCAACACTCCCAATATCACGCTATTAGAGATGCGACTAAATGCGCCTTGTGCGGACGATCTTTTCGTTCAGTACAAGCGCTTCAGAGACACTTGGAATCTGCCCACGATCTTCGCGAGGAGGAGATGAATCAGTATAAGCAGAGTTTGATCCAGCATCCTTTTCTTCAGGCACTCACAGAAGAATCGTTGAAGAGACAAGCCGGTCTGGCAAGCGAGCTACATGTGGAAGATGACGCTAATAGAGGTGACGAGGAGGAAAGTGATGCCAGTGATTCATCTCCGTTGCAAAAAGATCAACGATTACTGGAAGATTATCTAAATAGTCAAACGATCGCTGAAGATTCCTATCAAGATCCAAGTCGAAAATTCAAATGTCACCGATGCAAAGTAGCCTTTACACGTCAGAGTTATCTGACTGGCCACAACAAGACCTTGTTGCATCGCAAAGGTGAAAAAATGTCTTATCCTATGGAAAAATATTTGGATCCTAATAGACCATATAAATGTGACGTTTGTAAGGAAAGCTTCACGCAGAAGAACATACTTCTGGTGCATTACAATAGCGTAAGTCATTTGCACAAGTTGAAGCGGGCGATGCAGGAACAAGGTAACAATAATACATTGATCTCGGTAGTACCTCCCGCTAGTCCGACTGAATCACCCGATTCTCAACAAGATCAAGATAAGAAACCATACAAGTGCAACATCTGTAAAGTCGCTTATTCTCAGGGTAGTACTTTGGATATCCATATGAGAAGTGTTTATCATCAAACGCGTACCAGTAAACTGCAAGATCTTGCCGCCAGTGGTCAATTAGATCTCGCTCGACCATTGATTGAACAACCACCGCTGAGTCCGAACAGTCCACCCGTCAACACGAACACAAGTAATACAGGAGGAATGCTCTCTTGTGCACGCTGCAACAGTATGTTCGTCAATCAAGATCAGCTCACAGCACATCAGCAGCTGTGCAACATTTTGAACAATTCGGCATTGGCATTATTTCAACAATTTGCTGCATCGCAGCAATTAGCTTCTTCCGCCCCGACTAAGACCCCGCCTCCTGCATCTACGACACCAGGACCGCAACAACACATGCAATCAACTACACAGCACTCATCGCAGACTACACAAGATATTCTTTCCCAACCACGACATAAAACCTCACAAATGTACAAGCATCTATTGGAGAGTTTTGGCTTTGATCTCGTCATGCAGTTCAATGAAAATCACCAAAGACGACAGCGTAAGGAGGAAGAAGCGGCTGCTGCTCTTCAAGCGCAGCAAGAGCAACAGAAGCAAGAACAACAGAAGCAAGCTCTCGCTGCTCAAGCCATGCAGGAAAAAGAGGAAGAAGCCGAAGAGGCTCATATCGATGACGATGTGATACCAGAACTTACGCGTAGCACTTGCCAACATTGCAACAAGGAATTTAGCAGCGTTTGGGTTTTAAAAGCTCACTGTGAGGAGGTTCATCGCGATCTCGTACCACGCGAATTTCTCGAGAAGTATGCGCAGCAGTTCAAGTGCGAGTATGAGAAGAAAAGTGTCGTGGTGACCGTCGCGACGTCCTCGTCAACTACGACAGCGCCGAGAAGTTCCACGCCCGCCGCCGGACAACCTCAAGATCTCAGTTCTGACAAAGAATCTCGCGAAAAGGAAAAAGAAGATAATGTTGAGAGCAAAGAATGTATTAGCCGAACGCCGGAAGCTACATCTACTACTCCAGCGACCACTCCGGCATTGAGTAACACACCGGTTTCGAGTACAGATTCTACGACGCCGACTGTACTATCTACTAATCCACAGCACCATATTCCACAGCAGCAGCAACAGCAGCAGCAGCAGCAGCAGCAACAACAGCAGCAGCAGCAGCAGCAGCAGCAGCAACAACAACAGCAGCAGCATACTCAACTTGCATTTGCGCAACAAATGACCGAAATGCATGCTGCTCTAAATGCTGCAATGGCTGCATCGCAATTGCAACAGCAGCTACAACAATATCCAGGATTAATGATGGGAATGATGGGATTACCATTAGGATTAAACGTACCCGCTCTTGCTGCCATGAATCTACAACCACCTCTAGTGCCAATGATGCTACCGCCACCACCGTATGATGGTGCCACTACTGCATATCCATCAATTAATCAAGCAGATCTTATTGCCAAGCAGCATCTTGCCTTGCAACAGCAGCAAGCTGCAGCAGCGGTAAGTGGGAACCGCATATTCGCAATATTGATTTAACATTTATCTATTTAACTATTTAATTATTTAACTTGTCCGTTGACGAAAACGAGTTTTTAATAAAAAAAAAATAAAATTATAAGAGTAGTGAACAAAATAGATATACTAAAAAATATGCTAATATACATATGTAAATAGATAACATGTTAATAGCAAATAGTTTTTGAGTTAATAGTAAATAGTTACAGCCATTTAAAGTCTGAAAATTTAAACTTGTCATCTTAACATTGTTTCCGCAAGAAAACAAATATAATATTGTAAAAATAACATTAATACATATATATATATATATATTTATATTTATATATATTTTTTCTATTATATTTGTTATATAAGAAAATTTCCACACTAACTTCTCGGCATTTTTTTTTTTTTTTAAGTGGATTTTTTGCTCAGAGACAATTCAGGAGTAAATTGTTATTATATAGATTCTTAAATTAAACAATTTTCATATAATAACATAGATATTGACAAAAACTCACAAATATAAAATCATGTGTTCATTCATACATACTTCACATAAATCATTAAAATTTTGTTTTTTTAGTGAATTTAAAATTTGAGATTTAGGATTTTCTAATTTTTGAGAGATTGGCAAGGAATATATGCCTCTGAACGAAGGAATTCACTTAAAAGAAACTCAACGCGCAAATTAACGAAATCTTGGATAGTGTGGAAACTTACTTATCACAATATAGAAAAATATATCTNCCCCCCCCCACACACACACATATATACAAGGTATGTCTAAAAAATAATGAGACTTGTGTTATGTTAACAGTCAAATTACAAATTATATAAATAATATTATCTCCTTCAAGTAGTTTCCTTAAGAGACTACACACCGAAGACAGTGTTCCCACTCCGTAGCAGTGTTGGAACTCATTAACTGGAAGCTGATCTGTTACTACTTTTTTGACGTTGTCGATAGTTCCAAAATAACGATTTTTTAAGTGAATTTTGAGTTTTGGGAAAAGAAAGAAGTCACACTATTTAAAAATTGTATTGAACAATAATTAGAAGTGTGCAGCTTAGCTGATAGCGTAAATACAGGTTGCCAATTCTCTAACGTCCAATTTCGCGTCCAGTCTCATTACTTTTTAGATACACCTCGTATATGTAAATATATATAATAAATAAATATATATACGTATTATTATATCAACGCTGACATTCGAGCCGAATTAAGCTGCTTTGGCTGAAGTCGCAAAATGTTCTTCATGATGACGAGCTGTAATGTTGTTTACAAACCCATCTTTAGGTTTTTTGAGCCGTGATTTTGTACCAGTTGAATTACTTCGTGCTCTCTGCGTAGAATAAACTAGTTCTTTCTCTTAAGTTGTTTGTATCTTTGTTTGTGCGTTGTGTCTGAAAATGCGTGAATGTATGAGTACGCGAACGAGTCCGGCACAAGTCAGGCACAAGTCAACATTTTGGGAGCTTGTTCGGGATCGTTTGATGACAATGGCTTCTACGAGGAAGAGATTGCGCACGCGGAAGTTGGTCTGTGAAGGATGTCAAGGAACTGATGCTGGAGCAGTTTTCCGTTCAACAGTGAAGAAGCTACATCGCTTAGCAAAAGCACAGATGTTTCAATAGAAGACAGAAATGTGGCAATGAGGAGCATAGGCTCTTTCATTACATCGACAGAAAGATGAAACCCACAGCGGCTGGAGAAGCAGCTTCGACGAGAGCTAAACCAGTTCTTCTTTTATTTCTTAAATTTACGCGTGTGCGATCTTAGGTGCGATCTTGAAATTAATAAAGAGTACTCTCTCTATTTTGTGTAGAATAAACGGGTTTTTTCTTTTAAGCTTTGTTCTTTTATTACGCAAATGAGTACGAATCCCAACAGCCCACGAAGTGCAACAGTATTAACCTTTATCGTGTGAAAAACGGTATCTTATCCTTATCAACAGGAATATTTTGAGCCATTGTTTCGTCTATTTAACTTCTTTCCCGCGAATGTATAACCATAAATGATACATCAGTTTTTTTAATTATAACTTCGTCAATATTGCATCGATTTAAACGTACTAGGTATCGTTGGAAACTAGAAAAAACACCTAACAAAATGGCTGTTTTAAATATAACGATATCTTATCAGATAACAAAAATATAAGCTATCAGATAACAAAAATATAAGCTATCAGATAACAAAAATATAAGCTATCAAAGAAGCCAAATTTTAAATTCTTTTTCGTTGTTTTTACACACAAAAAATAAATACATAAATACAAAAAATTTTGATTGATTTATTAAAATTTAATAAAATCCGTTAATTTTCGGTTATTACACATGATATATGAAATTCCAACAACCCAACGAACATGTTAGAAATAGAGCGTTAGAAAACATTTGAGATTCGAACCAAAAGGCAGTTGTTGCTTTTCTTATTTAGTTTTCATTTCCAAAATGTCGAAAGGTAAAAAAATACGGGAATCATAACCTATATCTGTAAAAAAATATGTTTGTTGATTCCCAATAATCAATCAATATCGGACGAGGAGGACGATAACAATTCAGATTACGAGATCCGTGACGATGAAGATCAAGATATTAGCGAGAAAGAAGACACTGGAAAGAAAGAAAATAAGGATGATGAAGACAAGAAGGATGATAGTTTTCACTTTTGTAATAAAAAAATAACGACAGATAACGTTTGTTAAAAAGTAAACTTCACTGCAGTACAATCCCTATGTATTTCAATGGGATCTCGTACTTCTTGATATTTTTGAACTTTGTTTATTTTGATAATGTTTGACCATTGTTAAATCAATTTTAACTAATTTTGAACAAATTTTAATTATCTTATACTTTATAAAATTGTTAAGACCTTATCGCGGGGAAAGGGTTAAAGTTATTTAAAAAATGTATAAAAATGAAAATACTTTCAAGTAGAATAAATGTTTATACTTTATCTTAGAAAAGGATAAAATATAAGGATAAAATATATTCTTTTCGAAATTACGAGAAATTTTCATGAATAGAAATCGATTGAACTCAAAATACCTCCGTTTATACAAAAAAAGAATTAATATTATTTTTATAACATTATATGTTATTTAAAAAGAAACAATGTTAAAACAGTATTAAAATAATGTTTTAATTTTTGGATTTGGAATGGCTATAAAATGGTTTAAAAACTGTTCATTTTTGCGAATTGTGTTCATTGATATTTTTTATCAAGATGAATTAAAAATTCAATTCCATAAGGTTTGCATGTGTGTTGTAGAGTTCTTTGCTTATAACAAATATAATTTGCAACATACAAATATAAAGAAAAAATTTATTTATTTATATATATATTATATATATATACATATACATATATGTAAATATACGTACATATTAATATTATTTTCATAATATTACATGTTTTCTTGCGAAAATATAAGATAGCGAGTGCTAATTTTCAAACTTCGGATGGTTGTAACTCCAAAACTATTCATTTTCACGAATTGTATGAACATAAGGTCCATTTTTTGATGAATGTGAAAAGAACTGTACCTGATTTTAAAAGTAATGCGTTATTTGTAACGCTGTTACCGTTATAGTTTTTTTTTTAATGACATTATTCTTTTTTTGTTACTGTAACATTAATATAGTTATATTTTTTCAGATTCGGTAACGAATCTAACAATTACTTTTATCGTTACTTTTTACATTTTGAACTTTGTGATATAATTTTTATTCAATCATCAGTCTTCGATTAGTATTCAAATCCATATTATCCATATTATATTTAAGACCATTTTAAACCCAGGACTATCTTAACCTCCTTAAATCCCAGGAGACTGGGGTAATTATCCTAATTAAAGTTTTTAAACTACACTTGGTATTTAAGGATAAAAAGAGTCTACTCTTACTCTTTCTTGTCAATGGAGTGGAATATTTAGAAAACAAAATATGAAGTGAACATAAAGTTCATTTTTTTATCAATGTGAGAAGAACTACCAAGGTTTAGAAGTAATACGTTACTTGTAACGCCGTTATCATTATAGTTACTTTTGAAAGTGGAGAAAAGAATATGAAGAAAGGAATGACTCTCCTCTTTTTTTTACTAACAAATATTCAATTAATAAGTGATTTTGTCTAATATCTTAAAATCAGATTTTATTAAAAGAAATATTAGCAAACCGATATAATAGAATTATTATTTGAGTGATCTAGAAGAAATAAACAAAATTATAGATTCAAAAGAGTGGGGATGTGAAAGGAGGTATAATTGTAAAAGGGTCTTTTTTATTACTTTCATAGAGATTGAAAAAGATAAAAAATTTTTTTAGTTCTTTATTCATTTCGATATCTTGAAAATTTCAATTCTAATTTGTTTTCTCTTTAAAGTTATAGAGACTGGACAGAAAAAATCAAAATCACGTAATGATCAAAGCTAAAGACATTTTTATCTCTTTGTTTTATCTCCAAATGATGAAAATTAGAACTGATAATTTTCACAGCAACAAAATGAAAAATACATGTCCTATCATGGTTTGCCATCTCACTATTATAGAGAGTTGAAGAGAATTGTGTGAAATAATATACTTTCGAATGATCTCTGTTCTCGATTGATCTAAAATTTTACACATAAATTCTATTCGATATGAAGAATAAAGTGCGCGTGGTCCCAACTTCGGGAAATGAAAAAAAATTGTTATACTTATAATCTATATTAAAATAGTATCTATATTAAAACATTTATAACTACATCTATATTGAAACAGTACTTATCGACTAAAATCGACTCTATATTATTATTATTATTATTATTGTTGTTATTATATATATATATCATTATATATATATCATTATATATATATTATATATCATACATGCATATATGCATCATACACATATATATTATAACATTATATGATAAAAAACACACACACGGATTTGAACCTCGTTTTGCGTGAAAAGTTGTCAACCTAAAAATTGTCAACGTCACTTCGCATGGGAAGTTGTAAATGTGGAATCTCGCTTAAGCTAAATACAGACTATAGAATATTTGCCATACTGAACAATGTTTCAAACAAAACATTGTTCGATTCAATGTTCTGTTCGATTCGATCATTCTTCCAACAAATATCTTCGACGTCGAACCGAACCTTGAATCGTAACAATTTTGTGTAACAAAAACAGCGAACCAATAGTCTGTTTTTTGTGGCTGAACTAGTGTACACTTCTTGCACTTAAAATGAAATCGATATATATTTAAAGTTTGATGAAAGCGAGATAGAAAGCTTTAGTGCATTCCAGTGCAGCAACAAAAAACAGATCTCAAGAGAAAAGCAGGGAAGGAAAAGGAATCAACTTGCAATCTATTCTCAAAGCGAAATTATATGAAACTATTGTTTGTATAATATGTTAGCGCCTATTCAAAGCTGTAACATATATGCCATCCACACTAGCGTCCCCAATCCGAACCCCAACGCGAACATTTGTTACACTCTGGTGTAGTATGTACAAAACCCGTACACACTACTCAACATTAATCTGTTCAAAACGTTATTCAATACGGCAAATTGTTCTACAGTATATATCTAGCATTAGAGTTGCAAAATACATGCGTGGATGCAATGGATTCTGTTCTCCCTACGAGAGGGCTCCATCATCAAAAGATATAATCTAATCCAAGTCAAATTGTCATTTTCAATTGAAAATCGCCTTGCGTTGAAAGTTAACTTATATGAAACTTCGCGTAAAAAGTTGTAAACTCATGTGATAGCTTTACAACAATTAGTCGATAAATGCTGTCTTCGAAAAAATGCTCTATCGAAAAAAAATTTTTTTTTTATTTCCCGAAATTGGGATCACGCGCACTTTATTTCTACATCGAAAACAACTTATGTATAATATTCAAGTAAAATTGCAGATCAATCGGGAGCAGAAATCATTCGGAAGTACATTCGAAATAATTTTAGTAAAGTATATTATATGTATTTAATGAGGTACAGTATAAAGAGTGGTATCCATATAACAGTCGCAATCAGTAACGTACTCAAACCCTCTATTTTCCATTATTACGGAAAAACAATGCAGCAGCGAAAAGCTGACAAAGTCCATTCTATCTTGCGCGATCTACTTATGGCAGGTTGTATCTGCAAGCGTATTCATTACAAAACTTGAACTTACATGAAACGATACATCAATGCATCGCTGATCCCTGACACTTGTATCCCTCACAAATCGTAGCTTTGAGAATTTTAAGACATAAATAAAAACAGGAAAAAGTTTTTAACATCTTTCTCTATGAAAATGGCGATACAAATTCGAGTCTCAAAATCTTTATAACAATCAATCTTTATGAAATGCATGAAGAAGTGAAAAAACTTTTTACAATTTTATCTATTTTCATTTCTATTCTTTTGAATTCATAATTTTTATTATATAATACAGATTACTCAAATAATAATTATATCGATTTATTTTACTCAAAAAACTAGATGAAATCATTTATTAAATATATTTGTCAGGAAAAAAGTAGGAGTAATTATTTTTATTATTATTTTTATCTCAACTTTTAACTTTTCAGATATCCCATCTTATAGCCAGCTATTTTTTTGAAAAGAGAGCATCTCTTTTTATCTCTAAATTCTATAAAATCTTAAATTTTAATTAAAAATATTAGATCCGAATTACAATGATTTAAAATAGAAAAAGAGTTTGACTCATATAAGAGTTTGAGTCTTGTGACTTAATGAATTAATGGATTAAAGGAAATGTAAATAAAGATTCAAAAATGATAATTAGGCACCAAGATCCGCCGCAGTGTATACTGCAAGACCGCCATTTAGCTTTCTATGATATTTGTATTTGTTACTTCAAAGTCGGTCCTAATCTTAATGTGTTTAATGGATTAAGTATAGTTTTAAAATATCACAAACTAATCATAGAGCCGTATTTTTATCGCATATATTTTAAGAACAATTTTGTTTAAAATTATTATATATTAAATTTTTAAAATACTAGACATCCCAGACACTTTGCGCGCGCTATTTAGCTTTTTTATTTTTTATTTTTCACTAAACTTATGCTTAAATACTTGAATACTTAAATGCACATAATTGCACTTATTAATACATTGTTTATGTTACAATTATTTACAATGTTATTTACAATTTATATATTATGTATTCTGTTATTATTAAATGCACATAATTAATATAATAATAATTAATATTGCATTGCTATTACTATGTAACCTTAATCTTTTAATACACAACTACTACGATGACGACTATTCACGAAGTGAAAGCGCAGTGAAAGACCCAGATAGCCAAACCTGCAGAGACAGATTTTGAGCAAAGCATGCTATCAATGTTTGATAACAAAAAAGCAATAAATCTCAAAGCCAGTAATATCAAACCATGTCGTCCAAATTGCCGTCAGAAATCTGACAAAACCTGTTAGACATTCTGTGCCAGCATATTGGTCAAAAATCAAACAGAACCTGCTAATGGAACCTGATAGTAGATTGGCGGCAAAAACCGAGCAGGATCTGCGCTGTTACTGAATATTTGCAAGATCTGCCGCTAGGAAGTGCTCGTTGATGTCCATTTCTCGCATGTAAAATTTATCGAGTTCTCTATATAACCAAGATCTATCAAAGCCCGGACATGTCATAATTATTTGTGCATTATTTATACGTGCACTTATTAGTGCAAAATATAATTATATTTTTGGACCAAAGAAGCTAATGAACCTAGTTATCGAAAATGATTGCTGGTATTGGCACAGAGAACAAGGACTACGATATTTTTGTTCCTTTAGACATTTTCAGAATCTAATGTATCTTAATGTAAAATAATTATTAATTTCTATTAATAAAACTTTATGTTACTTATTTTTTACTTATTATCATGTTTAAAATTACTTTTAAAATAAAAATATAAAGGAACAGAAACATCATTTTCAAAGATTTTTCAGTAACAATGACGTCACAATTTAAATATGTATAAAATAGCAGAGTCTGCTCGATTTCTGCTGCCAATCTGCTGACATAACATGTCAGCAGACTTTGTCGACAAATCCGAAACCAAATGCGGACACAGATGGCTATGGTTTTGCAGTGAGAATCTAATCGATTTTGTTGCCAATCTGCTAGCAATTTGCTAGCATTTTTTCTGGGGAATTAATCGGCAACGCGAAAAAAAGGTAATGATTATCGATTTAA
Organism: Cephalotes varians; assembly: GCA_037157785.1. NCBI lineage: Eukaryota > Metazoa > Arthropoda > Insecta > Hymenoptera > Formicidae > Cephalotes > Cephalotes varians. The sequence goes on from JANQDE010000082.1 coordinate 535,565, forward strand.
CATTTTAAGAGAGCTTTTTTAAGAGAGGATAAGATCGATTATGCCCCAAAAATATCAATTTTGCTGTATTTATAAATTTAATTAAAATCAAAATTTATTATTTGTTATAGCATTATATAATCTTTTTTCTTAAAATTTTTGTAGTCCTGCAAATTCAAAATAAAAATTATATATTAGGTTGGTGCAAAAGTTCTTTTGCAAAAGCCAATTTTTGCAATTTTTTTTTACTACAATAAAATCAAAATAATATAAATTAATCGAAGTATTTTTCATCTTTTTCTCATCTTTCCGCAATTCATCTTCTTCCACAGTTGCAAGGCATTCGGGTCGTTTTTTATCATTGATATCGAAATTACTGTTTTTAAATTAATTGTTTAAACTTATTCGCACTCGTTTTAATGGCTATAACATTTTCATCATACGTCTCACAAATAATTCTGTGTGCATCCGCAGCACTTTTCTTTTGATAAAAACGAAACAAAAGGCAGTGGCAAATATGCTCTTTATCTGGCTCCATTTTTAATCTTATTAAATGTAAAGTATTTGTAAAGTATTTGTAAAGTGTTCTATGGCTCGTTATGTTACTACGAAGACGCCAACTTATGAAAACTATAAACATTTCTGCTTATAAAATCATACGCATGCATATATCTATCTGCATCGCAAAAAAACTTTTGCATCAACCTACATTATATAATTATTTATTATATATTACTTTTATTATTTTAACAAAAAACATTAAAAAGTATCTAATTTTTTTGTTTAATTTGATCTTATTTTAGATATATTAAAAAAGCGATAAAAAGGTTATCGTTATCATTATTTTTTAAGTAATCATTCATCACTTAAAAATGATAATGATAATGATAACGAGTTGTTTTTTACAATCAATAACGAGAAACAGTAACGATAATCTTTAAATGTAATTTTCCTAATCTTACCCAAAAACCTTTACCCTGAGAAATACAATATATCAAAATTTCATTCAAATGGACCGAAATTCAATTTTTATTTGTTCAGAATCCTTTATACGCGGAAACGAAAATAATTCGTGAAAATTCTTTAAAAAAGCTATTTGTCTATCTATCTAATAATGTATCTATCTCTCTATCTTTTTTCGTTAGATAACTGTTGAATGTCAATGGTGTTGATTATCGGGAAGAAAACGAATCTTTTGACCTTTCAGGCAAATGCAGCTGCATCGCAGAAACGAGCGCGTACGCGTATCACTGATGAACAACTAAAGATACTACGGGCACATTTCGATATTAATAATTCTCCTGGTGAAGAGCAAATCTTAGACATGGCCGCTCAGAGCGGTCTGCCACCTAAAGTCATAAAACATTGGTTCCGAAATACGTTATTTAAAGAACGACAGCGTAATAAAGACAGTCCTTACAATTTCAATAATCCGCCAAGTACCACTCTAAATCTCGAGGAGTACGAGAAAACCGGTGAGGCGAAGGTAACCCCGTTAAATTCAAGCGTGTCCGGTAGCAGTTCCTCTGACGATAAAAGCCCAAATAAGCAAGCCACACCTCCGCCGTCTATGCAAAACACCAACGCATCTCAACCTACCGAGATTAAGCAGGAGATACTTGAACAGTCACAGTGTCAACAGCAGCAGCAAACTACGCAACATCAAGAGGAACAGCATCACTCGCCTGGTAGCTCGGGTGGACAACAATCACGACCGCATTCACCCGCGCTCAGTATGAGTTCTGTATTCTCGGCCATCCATCATGACATTTCTTCCCATCCTCCGTCGACCACGAACGCCCCGAGCGCTCCGATGTTACCACCGAAATTGGCCTCCCAAAACTTTGCCAATCCCACTCCAGGAGCCGGTGGCGTGGTGTCGAGCGCTATCGCTGCAATGGCGCTCACACCGCAGAGATCTCTGAGCCCGGGTCGCGGACCGACTGATTATTTTGGTGGCAACAGTAATGGCAGCAATGCCTCTGGCGGCAGTTCCGGCAAGCGCGCCAATCGCACGAGATTCACCGATTATCAAATAAAAGTCCTCCAGGAATTCTTCGAGAATAACGCGTATCCGAAGGACGATGATTTGGAGTATCTTAGCAAACTCCTTGGTTTGAGTCCGCGCGTGATCGTAGTGTGGTTTCAAAATGCTAGACAAAAAGCACGTAAGGTCTACGAAAATCAACCCGCTGCCGAGCCGGTGACAACAGGCGGACGCGAAAACGATGACGGATCCGGTAGATTTCAAAGAACACCAGGTTTGAACTATCAATGTAAAAAGTGCCTGCTAGTATTTCAGAGATATTACGAACTTATACGTCATCAGAAAACTCATTGTTTTAAAGAAGAAGATGCCAAGAGGAGCGCACAAGCGCAAGCTGCTGCGGCTCAAGTCGCTGCAGTTCTGAGCTCCGAAGACAGTAATAGCAGCTCCACAACGACTACAAATACAGTAGCCAACAATCCGTCAACTGCGCCCTCGCTTACTGAACAGTTGCAACAACCATTGAGCAGCGCCACATCTCCTCATTTACAACAAACTCTGTCTCAGACACACCAACAATCGCAACAACAATCGCAACAGCAACAACAGCAACAGCAGCAGCAGCAGTCGCAAACAGAGTCAAAAGAAGGTAGTTTTCAATGCGATAAATGCAACCTGATGTTCGGTCGATTCGAACTTTGGCGCGAACATCAGTTAATACATATCATGAACCCGACTTTATTTCCCTCCGCGTATCCACCTGATTCACCTTTCGGAATTTTGCAACAGCAAGCACTTAACGCTAGTCAAGCTGGAGTTACAACGGACACCCCGCATTCGCTCATCAGCATGATGCAGAAAAGGAAGTTTGAAGATCTCGAGGAGGGAACGGGCAGCGACAACCGCTCAAACTCGGAACACAATGAGCAACCCAAGGACAAGCGTTTACGAACCACAATACTTCCAGAACAGTTAGACTATCTTTATCAGAAATACCAGATCGAGTCTAATCCATCGAGAAAAATGCTAGAGACAATCGCACGCGAGGTCGGTTTGAAGAAGCGGGTAGTGCAGGTGTGGTTCCAGAATACACGCGCCCGCGAGCGCAAGGGCCAATTCCGCGCTCACAGTCAAGTTATCAATAAGCGCTGTCCATTCTGTCCGGCGCTATTCAAAGTCAAATCTGCTTTAGAATCTCATCTTAGCAGCAAACACGCCGATCAGGTGGCTCGTGGCGAAGTGAACATCGATAACATCCCGGATGAAGAGCTCTCGATGGAATCCGTTCCTTCAAATTCTAGCACTCCTCACATGATGCCGCCTTTGTTTCCGCCTATTAATAACAGCGACATGGAGGCATCTTTGAAATCCTTGAAATACTATGAGGAAATGAAGCGATATTTCAGCGAATTACAGGCGCACACCAGTAACGGAAAACAAGAAACAGCAAATCATCAGGCCAGCGGAAACAGCGGTGAATCACCATTAGATCTGAGCAAACCAGTCGATCTCAGCCGGCCAGTGAAATTGTGTTTGAGCAACTTCAGCAGTCTTCTCGAAGAACAACATGGCGTTCATTTCCGCGGTGGCAGTGATTGCGGACCTCTGACTGACTTATCCGAACGTAGTGTCTGCGATGATGACAGCATGAGCGAAACCACGGAGTTTTTGGATGATGAAAGCGGACCGGCGAGTCCGGCCTCGAGCACGCAAAGCTCGAGGCAGGGACCTGCTAGCGGAAGTACCGGGAATACGTCTGGACCGCCAGTGACCGGTGGACAATCTGGCAGCAATACCGGTCAATCCGGTGGCAAGCGATATCGTACGCAGATGTCGGCCACCCAGGTGAAGGTGATGAAGTCGCTCTTCTCGGACTACAAGACGCCAACGATGGCCGAATGCGAGATGCTTGGCCGTGAAATCGGCCTTCCGAAGCGGGTGGTCCAGGTGAGCATCGATAGTCCTCGTGCGAGCCGACCCCGAGCTCGTAGTAACCATTAATATCCACAAGAAGACCATTCTTTGGGCGCGCGTGCGTCTAATCCACGATTCGAGCGTACGAAGACTAATGGAGACGAGTTGCAGGTGTGGTTCCAGAATGCCCGCGCTAAGGAGAAGAAGGCCAGATTAGCGGCTGGTTTGCCGGCCGAGGGCTCAGCCGTTCAACCACATCGTGGCCCGACTGGACCAGACGAATGCAGACTGTGTTCTGTACGGTACTCGGCCAAGACACCGCTACAGGAACATGTCTTCTCGCGACGACACATCGAGTCGGTGCGCGTGGCTGTCGAAGAGGGCAGTTTGGTGCCGCCGACTCCCGGGGCACCAATCGTACCCAGTGGCGGTGCCACTGGCATGCCTGGTATCGGCAATTCACCGGTGGTAGCTACGGCCAATCAACAAGTCAACCAACAATCGGACGAAAACATGATGTACGGATCAGTGTTCCTTCATCCCACGGCAATGTTCCAGTCACAGCAGCAGCAGCAGCATCCCACTGCCGCTGCGGCCAGCGCAGCTAGCACTACGGCCGGTGAGTGTCTGGCTGACTTAAACGACTAAACGATCATATGACGTCGATTCGAAATTCATACTGATTTAATGAACTACCATATAAATATATGATATATATCACTCCCTTACTTCAAAAGTGACAAAACGTTCAAAAAACGTGATTTGATTTTTTCGAATAATTACTATGAGTTAAACATTACTCTATCAATCATTAAAAGTGAGCTAACTTACTTTTATAAAAAATTGTCAAAATCATTATAACTAAAAAAATGGTTTTTTTAAAAAGTCATAAAGCGAAAATGACAAAAATGATAAAATAAAATTGGATCACGTTAAGAATATAGTCTTTTTCCCGATATTATTTGATGATCAATAATTTTTGACGAGTTGAAAAATAATTTTTTTCTTTTCTGGGAAACTTAATTTTTGAGTTATGTTACTTAGGAAGTAAGAGTATGATATATGATGTTATATATCAAGAGACGCGATAAATATATTATATACGTCTCGCGCCAAATATATTATATACGTGCATATATATACACATATTATACACATATTATATATATATATGTGTCACATATATATATATATAAAATATGTATACGTATGTTTTATATTATTATATATGTGGCGATTATGGCATAAAGAATTGAGCATCTGTTCCTTGTCCAAAGATTGATATGGATTCAAATCCACCTAGAACATATCAGATTTTATTTAATCGTCACGTCTCGAAAGGCAATGACAAATTATTCTGAGAGTATATGCCAAGAAAACCTCTTCTACTAGGCCGTTTGGAATCGGCGTTAAAACTGTAGATCCTATATATCTGTAAATATAGGCAGAAGAGGTTACCACGCTCTGATAAGAGTTTAGGGGACTAGGAAAGATATCATTATATACTATACATACTGTGTATGTGATATATATTATACATATTATATAATATATATATATACTATATATTTATATGGTAGAATTTTTAAAGTTTTGCTCGATGCATTGCCAATGAAAAAGTTTTTGTTTTGGCTTTTCGGATGATTATAAGATTAATGAGAAAGTGAATTTTATAGCATTGACGTTTATTAAAATTAACGTTGTACAAAGAAATTTCGAACTTGCCGGCGTCAATCGTTTATAAATGTGTTGTATATTACGATTATTCACGTATTATGTATATTATATACGTAATTCATAAAGTACAATTAGACTTGCGTGTGAGATATCTTTTGAATGGCCTAGGAATATTCGATCTGTTTAATAATATTGACTGGAGGATATAAATAGAAATAAAAAGAATCGTAGGACCGATTGAAGTGCACAGTAATAAATGATAGACCGAGATGTGAATAACACAATTTTAAGAAAAATCATTTTCGATCAAAGCGAATTTTGTGCGGTGCTTAATAATATTATGTAAATTTTTTCCAATTCATACAATTGAAGTATTTATAAGTGATCGGAATAATTACGAGAATAATGGAACAGTGTACAATCTAAAATATTAGGCTAAGAGTGAGAACGAAGGATCCTGAATTCGATTCCCTCGTTAATTATTCCGACTTATTTAATTTATACCTGATAATTGTTTCCTGTACTTGGAAACGGTGTTAGACCGGAAATAATTATGTGCAGCTAATAGATTTGAATAGAAAATCTAGATATTCATATCGAAAATCTAGATGTTCATATAAAAAGTCAAAGATATAGACATTTCTCTACGTATATTTCTACATGTATATTTGTAAACATACACACATCGCACACACACACACACACACACACACACACACACACACACACACACACACACACACACACATGATATACCTGAACATAATATATCTGAACATATATCTGAACATATATAGAGTTAGGAAATATTCTTTAAAGTTCCTATCTATAATATCAATTTAGTAATATCAATAAAGCAAAAAAGAATAAATGAATATCTAGAAAAAACGGATAAGTATCAAAATTACATGATAGAGCGATTGAATGAATGAGAGAGTGAAAAAGATAAAATGAGAGCAACTGGGGGGGGAACAAATGAGGGGTATATTATGGGTTAAAATGCGTGATAATAAAATAAAGTAAATCGTATTTAATAGCTTATAAAATAAAGGATAATCAATAATTGAAAGGCTATCATTGTGTTTGAACTCTGTACAGTTTTAGTTACAAAAATATAAAGAATCGGAAATATAAGAATCAAAGATAAAAGAAAAAAGACTCAGATATAAGAATTTAATTACTATATTTTAATATTATTATATTTTATATTTCAAGCTTTAGTGATTATTTGTTTTAACTGATTAGTCTTCTAAGCGTTGACATTGTTTTTTTATCGTTTTCGTCGTCATTATTTGCGAAGCCATTCCAACATCTTAATGCCCTTTACGGATTTTTTGTTGTAAATATGTCCGAACGGATAGGGCCTTCCTCGCAATTAGCCTCGGGTCAAGTACACGTAAGCACGACGAACTTACTAATTCTATGTGTTAGCTCACAAGCAGCACCCCAGCGTTGCTGTAGCGCCTTATCTGCCATTAACGACGACGTAATATAGATGCGACATCGGGAACCGTACCGATTATATTACATACGACTATCAATATGAATATTATTAATTATTATTTTCTTTTATATTAGTTATTTATGAATTCTTCTTTGTGATGGTCACGTTCTCGTCTGCCCACGCGTTTTTTTTCTTTTGATTGGAACCGGATGTCTCAACTTTGAGCAGCTGACGGTACACAACATATCCGTTTATTTCTCTCTCGAATTTATTTTATTTTACACTCGTATTCATGGCTGACGAGGGTGTGGCTTCGCTTCTCGCTTACTTTTCCTACACTCATTCACGCGGTATTAAGTATCACTGATAGAATGCATCAATGTTATGTATGTCGATCAACACATTTATTTTCCAACCGTTCTTATGTATATATTCTTATGTATAGTTTATTATTATTATTATTATTATTATTATTATTTAACAATTCATTTTCATCCTTATTAGTATTGATTATTGCTATGTTAATAATATTCTTTTTTCTAGTCTTAAATAAATTTACAAACAGGACACACATTACTTTTTTGTTTCTTTCTTGTTTTTTTTGTTCCATCCTGAATATCCTTATCCCGCCATCGCAAGGAGCCATCACGACGATTACAAGAGAAACAGTTTTGGTAAGTCGCGATTGTTCGGATCTTACTATTTAACTAAATGCGAATGAGTTTAAATAAATTATACGAATGCAAGATTTTTTTATTATTTATGTGGGAGTTTGAGAAAGATGAACTTTATCTTTGTATCTCGGCAAAAGACTTACATGCATATCATAGAGGTGTTTATTTTAAGACTACGTATACATTCACGTACTCGATGGAAACATTTCATAGTTTTGTTGAAACAAATCATATTATAGACGCGACGCTACACTCAATTATGATCAGTTCCTACGCCACTTAATTCGTTACAATATTGGCTTTTAGGATTCTTATCACAGATCGACATACATGGCACCATAGCCACTAACCAAGCCTGTAATCTCGATCGCATGATGAGATCATAAGTCAAGTTAGTAGCTACAAACTCTGGGAGACTAACTCGCATCCGTTTAATAAATTAGAAATGACAAGGAAACATTAAGGTGATGTGTTGGCTCGAGACTTGTGCTCATCATTTACATTTCGATGTCCCGTAAATTATTTTTGTTCAACACCAAATTTTTTTTAATATTCACGGTGTGAGAGGCAACAAACTCTTTTCATTATGTGATACATAAAGCGAGTTTAAAACGTTGCGAGTCTAAAAAAAAAAACAAGCTTTAAATTGTCAAAGCTTTGAAATTGAAATATTTTCGGAACTTTAATTGTTATATATTTGAAGTTTTTCGGAAGTTTTTCTTTTTTCGGGGGTTTTTATAGATTTCGATTTAAATATTTTTATATAAATGCGTGAGTCGGTAAATCCATAAATTTGCGATTGCTACGCAAATTAAGATTAAACTTAACGGGACTTTTATGACTTTTTGATTCAAGTATACTTTACGAAATCATACATTTTTATTATTGTCAAATTACTAACGAATATATTACAATTACTAAACCCGTCCAGATTTTTATAACACTTTGGCAAAAAAAAACACCATATAGAATTAATAAATGCATTTCTGAAAATGCAGATTGGATGATTCTTGAATATAATTAGAGACTTTTTAGATTTCGCTTTTTACAATTTGAACTAAACAACATTTTGTGCACATTGCAATTTGTCATAAATGGGACATCGAAGGAATACTCGAGATGGAGGAGGTCGCTAAAATTACTGGATAACTTTCGTGATTGGTCACAAATTTGTTACGCGCGTTCATGTTGCCTCGGCAAAAAGCTCGGATATTAATTAGTCGCGGTGCTTTTTCGAAGCATCTTAGGCGCGACACAAAAGCGACGTAGATATACGCGGCATCGAGCGAAGAGACGAAGGATCGCATGAACCATTGTGCGCGTGGTCATGGTCGTTCATCGACAGTCCACCTCGACATTACCGCGGTTGCTTCGATAAAATTCCCCAAACGCGATTGCCGTGTTGAATAGAACGAGACATGTGGAAAAAAGGGAACAATAGGCTCCGATATTCGCTGGGAAAATTGATTTTCTAGTGATGGAACGTTGTCGGCGCTTTTGAATCGCATTGTCTCGCGCTATCCAAGGGCTCTGCGTTCAGTTTAATTCTTCTAAGATTGTTACAAAGTTATTGCTATTAACTATGAGAAAAGATGGAAGACTTAACTTATTATATATAAATATATTTGTTACTTAACACTTAAATACCACACTTATTACTATTACTATTATTTAAATATATTTCGTAATTTGTTTCTTCAATGAAAGACTCTTAAATATTCATCTATAGACAAACAAATTACGCCGGCGTGACATAAAATTTAATTCATTAATATACAGAGTATCACGCAGGAGCAAAAACAGTTTCCAAGTGATTTCTATTTTCATTATTTATGAAACGCATGATCCTGTAGAGTACGACGTGAAGAGCCCGACCGAATCTCTTATACATTCTATAGTTATACACATCACATCCGAAAACGTTCCGAAGAATAAAGGCAAGAAAATCTATACGCCGAGCTGGCATTGAAATCCCATGCTAATGCTGAGTACACAGCGAGCGGAGCGAGCAAATGTCCCGTCGTGTCGCGGCACGTGTCACATCGACACTTCCGTACATACACCTATGTCTAAACATTTACTCGAGTTCTTCGATCCGAGTTTCGGCACGGCGGAAAGAAGAAAAGGAAGAGATAGGAGGAGAGGGGACTTAAATACGGGGAATTCCGAGCCTCAACCCTTCCGATCGTGTCTCGTGGCGGGGCCACGTGTCGCTTTCGGAGGACAGCAGGCGCGAGGTGTGCGCACACGCGTCACTCCGTCAAACCTTATGCTAATACCGGTCGACTCGCGGGATTGCCCGCGGCACAAAACAACCGTCGCCGGCACATTTCGCAGCAACGACGGCGGTGGCGCGGCGGCGGAACGATTATACGCGCGATTCGTGAAATTATGCAAAGTACACGGCGCGCGCGGCGAGGAAGCTCTTGCTCCTCCTCGCCGTAGTTCGCGTGCTTCGCCCGACATTGAGGGGTGCGCGAACGACGCGCACGATAGGCACGTGCGTGGCGCCGCGTTTGCAGCGGAAATGCAAATGGTAACTTCTCTCCTCGTAGGGTTGAGCTGGCGTTCCTCTTTGTCCCGAGCGAGAGAACGCGTTGCGTGCGTCAGGGTGCCTCAACGATGAATATTGAGTCGTCCAGCAATCTGAGATTATCCCTTCCGACTGCGCATCCTGCGTAAAATCGCGCTATTTTTTCTACTCGACGTTTTTCTCGGGGGACGCTCGGAATTGAAGCTCTAGAAGAAATATTACTCGGCTTGCGATTGTAGATTTCGATCATATAAATTCGGTATCGTGTAATGACAATGTGCGCGTTATGCAGTGGATTGATAAGCATCGCTTAATAATATATATATATATATATATATATATATATATATATTAATTGAAAAGTAAATATTTAATAAAATATGAAAATCTTTTCATGTAAATTTTTTTTCAAAAATCTATAAATAAAAAGTTGGAGAGAAAGAAAATTGAAATATTGCTCTGTATATTTATGTTATATACATCTTCGATATAACACCAAAAATATGTGCTTAATTGATTCATAGGTCACGTTAATAACGAAATGTTACGTGATAAAGAAACTTTTTGTAAGTAAAAAGACGTTTGGCTTAGAATTATAAATGTGTCCGGTATTGAACATGTTTTAACCTTAGAATTACTTTATCTTCATTATTATGTCTTAGCTTCCTCGTAGATCAGGATCATGTCAGCTTTATCTCGGTAGTCGATGCCACGTTTGCTAAATGACTTTGTATTTCTCGATAAAAGTTTCACATTAATAGAAGACATTCTAGGACTACAGAAAAGCATCAGTTTAACATGCTAGCATTCTGGAATATATGTTGAGAGATTAATTGATGACTCAATCATCTCAAGATGTAGCGACGTAGTCAATAATAATTTCACTAACTGCTGCTATTCCATGTATTCATTAACGCTCTTTATAATTTGCTGTTGAATCATTAAATCATTGTCACTTTACGCCTACATCGAAATAACATATTTTACTCGCTATGTCCGCTTCAAAGGTGTTCAAGGAACCAAGCCGATCGTTATATAGGCCAAAGGATTTGAGAGAACGAAACGTGTCCTTTTGTGAGTAGGAGTAGAGGCCACCAGGGGAATTAGCATGCCGCGAGGCGAATCGTCCTTTTTTCTCGACGTCGGGTATCCTCGCGGCCTTCGTGTATTCGCCTCTAATCCCTTTGAATTCGGCGGGACCGCTCTTTCTCCCGGCTAACTTCGAGACCGCGGCAAGAGAGGCCCACGAAATCTCGGTTCCCTCTCACCTTTCGTCTGCGCCTGTCTCCTCGGTGTCCTGTCTCAGGCCATATGTTACTCGATCCGTAGCCTAGCTATTAATTATATCGATCTATATAAGCTGCGCATAGTTAACGGCGGCAGCGCGCAAGCCAGACCCGGTGACGCTTTATGGTCGTTCTCTTCCCCCTTTACCGACCTCCCTTTGCTCTCTCTCTCTCTCTCTCTCTCTCTCTCTCTCTCTCTCTCTCTCTCTCTCTCTCTCTCTCTCTCTCTCTCTCTCTCTCTCATTCTGCTCCTCTCTCCGACGGCGAAGTGAGAACCTAAAAAAGCTGGAGCCTCACGCATTGCGCAGAAATACATAAAACCCGACCGAAGGCATAAATCATTAGGGCCGATGTAGAGAAACTATTACGTGACTCATGCTTGGGGATCCGGAGAACTGAAGGGGAGGGAGAAAAGAAGATAGCGTGGATTATACGAAAAAAAATATTTGAGGGGTAACGGTGCGCTTCCTAGGGGTATCTAACCGTCAAACTCCAGTTAGCAGATTATTCAAGTCGTTTCGGCGAAATTTCTGCTGATCTTTAGTCACGTCCCTTATTGAATTACATATCAGATTATATCGATTGTGTGATTTTCTTCTTCCGAGCAATGTTACGTTTCGAAAAAGAATTTGAAAAGATTTCAAGAAAGTTTTAGAATCTTTTTCGGAAATAGTCACCCAGTTTTTCATTACGTACACCTTCATCTGAGGTTTTTACATTTCAATTAAAAGTTATTATTTTTAACTACATATTGTATATTACTGATTGTTCTACAATTATGTTCTACAATTTATTAGTATTTGAGATCATTATTTATATAGATTTACTCAATATTTTCTAAAATAGAAATAAAAAAAATAGATATGGATCAAAAAAGAAAACTATTGTGATCAAGCTTCATTTTTTTAACTGTTGGAATGTAAAAATAGATGATTATTCTCGAGTTAAAGGAAAAAAGTATTTCCTATAAAATAGCCCAGTGTTAATTGTTTAATTTCAATTTCTATTCATTCTAAAAAAATTTATGATAGAATACTTTTCATGCGCTACGCATATATTGTCGTGATAATTTTTAATTAGGTTTTTAGGCAGTCTGTCATAAATAATCAAGATCATTTTTTTAATCTGATGATATATCTCATACAAAAATACAAGTTCACTAAAACGATGACTTTCGTTTTCCTCTGTACCACGTGTATGTTACGGCATTACGTCATCCGAAGAAAGAGGAGGATCATTCGTAGACGCCGTAAAGTATCGATTCACTCTCATACGCGGCAGAAGTGAATCCGGGGAACGTCAGCACATCACTTTCTCCGCGGATGGGCGCTACGTAGCAGTAGAGATGCCTTCGAAGATTTCTTTGGACCTTAGGTGCCGCGCCGGTAGACTTCACCGAGAGCGGACGATGAGCGTTCGCTGGGAGAAGAGTCGGCGCGGAACCAGTCACGAGATAACCGCTCATGGAAAATCTAGTAAAAGTAGCGAAGAGCGCGAGGCCTTCCCTCTTCGTCCGGTGTTTGTCGAAGGCGCTACTGGAATCCGGCAAAAAAACTCGCCAGTCGGCTACTGGCCACTCTCTAATGCCTCGCTATAATGCGCTACGTTATTTCCAACCGTCCCAGCCACATCGATCCCTCCAGCAGAGGCATCCTCGTGACGTGCTACCGTCGACTCACATATCATCACCTCGTTTCGGGCACGATTGAAGAAAGGACCGACGCGTTCGCAAAGCATGATCACATCGCCGCGTAAGATGCAGACAGATTTTCAAGGCCCGATTTTTGTTGGTCCCTTTAAGATATTTGTACAATCCGGACTCTAGTCGCGCAAAAAAAAGTGATTCTTAAGAATCTTATAATATTTGCATAATAATTAATGACCAAGATATCGATGTTTTGACGATGTTTTTGGAAGATCCGTTTTTGTTATAAATTTCAATAAGAAAAAGATTGAGATTTTTGCTGTGTTAACGAATTCGGATGTCGTTGCTATTGAGGCAGATCATTCGTGTGTAATTGAATGCTTATTTTTTTCAACCTTTTAAATCAATAGCACAAAAAAGTTTGTATTTTGAACGCATAAATTCTCGGATCTGTCGGTCGCGCGAGCAGCATCGAATTTTGCTGGAAACGCATGAACGTGATTGTGCTTCGAGGATGCGGCGGCGAATTGTTACGATTCGAGTGCGCGAGAACGACGATGCCATAAATTCCGCGAAGGTAACATGGCACGACGAGTTATGGCAATAATGCTGAGAGTTCCACGCATGACTCGGCACGAGGCCGAGTACTTCATGGGTCTTGGAGCCTGCCAGAGTCAAAAAAGAGGCCCCTCGGTCGTTTAGTGCCTCGATACGCACCGCTCGCTACGCTTCGCAAAAACGATCGATCGCTAATTACTAGAAACCGTCCTGATCCTTGATATGTGAAAGCCGATTATATAAAGACGATCTCAAATATACTTAGTAAATCAGAAAGTTAACGGTATCCGGAGGCTTAAGAATGAATCAACATGGAAATGACACGACGAAATATATTTGCGCGTTTGCAAAAATGAATGGCTGGTTATATTTACATTTCCAATTGGATTAACCTTCCTTTTTCGTAATTTGTGAAGTGAATAATGTAGATATATTATTTTTTAACGAACTCTTATAAAGAGAGAGACATTTTAAAAGTAAATAGAATCTTTAAATTGTTGAATCCTCCATTTGAAATTCATTAATGTCTCGTTTTGATTTGATAACGAGTCAGATATCACACAGATCCAGCAAACATTTTATCTAGCGGAGTAGAGAAGTTGTCAAGATCTCAATAATTTTTCAAATTAATACACTTATAGGAAAATCAAGATGTAATTTCTCTCTTACTTTGCTACATTCCGCGTCCAGAAGACGTTCATTATATTGAAAATGTACTTTCAAGAGTTATCACATGTAAGCATTCAAACTGTCAATATATTCGCCGCTCACGCAAGATTGAATTTCTTGGAGTTAAAATACACACGTAACTCGCGGTCTATCATCCGTCATCAGGAACTCTAAAAAGGACCTGGTAGGCCAAGGTAAAGAGGCACACGTAGGGTCGGGTGATATAGCGTCGATGCCTGTCTTGATTCTCGGGACCACTCCGCTGACGACCGCAGCCCGTGAACCCCGGGACTCACCGACAAACTTGTCGGCGATGGTCGACGGTGGTTGATGTTGTTGTCTGAATTATACTCTGATTATACTGCGAGCGCACGGCGGGTATGATTAAACATTAAACAACGCCATTACGTCGGGGAGAGAAGAGCGGCGCGGCGAGTCGAGGCGCACGAGACGCGGAACGCCCGTGGTGGACGATGGAGGAATAAGGTAAAGGAGGACGAGGGCGAGGGTGGAGGAACATGGAGAGGGCACGGCGAGAGAGATTCCCCCTCGTCTTCCCCGGGTGACCGCGGTCGCTCGTGTCCTCCTACGAGTCGAGGATTAGCTTGTAATTCCTCGCGCGGCGCGCCGCGCCGCTGACTATCTTGCCGGGCTGGCTAGCTCTGCGGCCGGCTCGCCTAACCAGAAACAGGAATGCCAAGAAGCGTAATTAGCTATTCGCCCGCGAGAGGAGCCTATTTGCTTTACCGCATTCCACACCGCCATTCACGACGGGCGAAGCTGGTCCCGTCGCGTCGCGGAATGATCCTCGTGGCGGGAGCTCTAACGAGAGGTTGGTAGACAAAGAGGTTCATCTCGCATCGTTTCGATGCCAAAAAAAAGATTAATTAAAATGAAGTTTTTATCGGATAAATTTTGAATTAAATCAAAATTCAGAAATTAATTTTATAGATTAATTTGATGATTGTAATTTGCTTGCAGCTCGAGTGCATATAATATATTGATAAAAATTATTGAATGCTATTATACTTAGTTGATTAAAAAGAAGAAATGAAATGGAAAAGAAACTTGAACCGATTAACTTTTTAATTAATTAATTTTTAATTATTTAATCAATATTTTTATTTCAGATAATACAATTGTCTTTAAAAATCAAAAGAATTATGTCATGTAGTTTTATGAAGTTTACTGTTCATCAGATACTTCGATCGCGTCGCTTACAGCTACGGCATTCTTCCGTCTTGTACAATCGTGGAAACACTATTTTCAAGTTATGACACGGAAGGAACGTTAGACCTCGTCGTGGATCGTACGTGACGTCGACACATAGTTGTTCGCCATTGCCCGCAGCTGTCTATACCGTAAATACGGTTAGTTACAGGCAGGCCTCGGTACCGCGTGACCGAACGACGTGAATTACAAAATAACTTGGCGGACGATTTCCAATAGCCACCCCTGTGCTTACTGGAAAGGGTGACGTCGTCTCGAGGAGGGGCAAAAACGGAAATCGTGACATTTTTAACAGTGAGAGAAAGATACTTAACGCATCGATTTCGCTTTTTCGTTGTTTCATGAGGCATTAGTTGACGATCTTTGGTTTGGATATAATATCGGTTCTCTTCAAATAATTCGTTTCCTTATAATCTCCAGATTTGGAGATTCAGTTATGAGTCGATTCTCAAATAATAAGAAAATACAATATCCTGATAAGATGAATACAGGGACGACTACTATCAAAACGTTGATAGTATAAGATTCATAAAAGAGGATTTCGTCACAATTTCTATATATTCTAATATATTGTTTACATCATTATATTATTTTATTATATATGTTTGATATGATTTAGAAATTAGAATTCTCTTCTTCATTTGATTTGAAATACTTATATGATCTATCTATCTATATAAATATAAATATATATATATAAAATAAATTCTTGTTTATTCTCTTTAGACAAGATCATTATAAATATTGGTCATTAATCTAGACTTAATTCGTCCAGATATTGAATTAATTATATAATTATTAATATTATTAATATTATTATTATTATTAATATTATTATTAATATTATTATTAATATTACAATTAATTAATACTAATACAATTTGACCAATTACTATATTTTAAAAGAATGGTTTATGAAAATCGACCGTAAATGATCGCAATTATTATTCTTCCTATTTTGTCACGAATCGACTGATTGCGCTATTTAGTTGCTAACAATTTTCAACCGCTTTTCCGTCGACCGTGTCTTCCTCGGTGCGACGAGAAACCTAACGATCTGCCGTGCTGTCGTCCTAACTCGCTTATAATAACTCCATGGGCCGGTAATGACGATCCGGTCGCCGCATTATTGTTTCTGCGGCAGGTTGCCCGCACGTTCCTCTCGACAATTATTTGGATAATTCACCGCCGCCATTATTACAATATGACACAAGCCCGTAAATTATATGCTGTGACCTAGAAAAGAATAGACGCAGTACCTCGGCACATCTCATCAAGAAAGAAATCCCAATTTTTAATTTTTTTCTTGGATATTAATAATTACTTGAATAATTAGCCAGTAATATCAGCTAAAGTAAAAAGAAATAGAAATTATCTTCATAATAAATTGATTTGCGAAGAAAAAATCTCTATGGAAGAGAACTCAATTTCTAGAACATGTTTTTATTGCTTCTTTTGTAGAACAGACATTAGTTATTAACAGTTATGTGGGGAGGCGAAGTAACATGAATCATTATAAAATGCATGCGAGACCAAGCATGAGAGAACCTCAGAAACGTGCTTCTTTTCACGCCAGGAACCATAGAAAGGAATCTTTTTTGGACATAAGTCATCCACTAGACAGAAGAAAGGAATTAAAGATGGCTGTGATTGCCGTTGGATCGCGGCCAGAGACGCCAGACGTAACTAAGTTTTTCGAGCTTCCCGCCGTCGATAGGAGATTCGAAGGCAGGATACGGAAAGGCGGGAGGGGGCCTCCGTATATTAGGAATTCATATCTCCGTTAGGGGCTGGGAGGGGACAGGAGAGGGGTGGATGAAGAAGTCGAGGTTTCTCAAGTGTGATCAATACGGACTCATTCTTACCAACAGCGATACTCAACCGTGAGGAAGAAGGGAGCTTTAGATACGAAAGTTGCGTGTTATTCGATAAATAAGCCGAGGGTCGGCGATCCAACGAAATGAGATCTTCTTGAGGTTGACAGATTAACTTGGCAGGGCTATGACACTCTTATCAAACAGAGAATTATTACCCGACGCTAACGATGAGGCCTGGGATGTTTTATAGCCGGTATTAATAACTGTTATTTAACGATCAATCATTTCGACGACGCTTCACTGATGACCGGTTTTACGTCGGTTGGCTTCAATCTTAACTTTAACTAATCTCTTCTTCCTCTTGTCCTATTCCAGACATTAAAGACGAAAACACAAACGTTTAATCCAACTCAATTAAATCACAATTAGATTTCACTGATGTTCAAATCGACGTAGAACCGAGTCGTAGACTGGTTGCCCTCAGTAACAGTCGCTTAATCGCGAAGACATGAGAACCGTCGTTAAAATGTTTTTCGCGTAACTTGAGGATCTTCCGCTCTTCTGGGTAAACGAAATCGAAGTGAAACGGGCCTGTAGACGTACATTAATAACCCGGAGATACGTATCTCGCGCATCCCACCCTCAGGAATAGAGAAATACATGCTTCCATATAAATGTACGAGCGGAGGATTGTACGAAGCTTGTTAAGGAAAATCGAAAACATTCTCGTATCAATCCTTTCTGCTTTCCAAAGTATCTGCTCCAGGTTTCCAATTTCCCTTCTTCGAAACGACTTACATGACTGTCGATCCGAAATACATTTCCAAGAGCTTTATCTTCCTTTCATAAATAGGGGAATGTAAATGCTAAGCATACATTTGCTAGGCCTTATCTAATAAGATCTCCCTGTTACCAATGATAAATTCCCACCATAGTGCGCTTCTCGCCGAAACTGTTACATCATTTTAGCTCCATCATTATTCGATGTGAGCGCTTCGTGTGAAAGACGAGGTGTGCCTAATCGCCTAATGTCACTAATTTCGATACTTTATCGCTCGGAATTAACAAGCAGCCGCGATCCGTTTCATTACCCGCGCGCGCCGTAAATTATTAGCATTATCAGGGCGAAGGCGAGAAGAGATTTCAGTGGTGGGAGGTAGGTATATCCTCGCGGTCGCCGCGGTCTCTCACATACTTACGTCCCCGGAGAGCGCGCCTAACGTATAACTAGAGCATTCAAAGTGCAATTTGCAGAAACGTCGAGAGCCAAGTGCAATTCTCCACGCCCAGGCGGATATCAACGTGCAACCCTGCAATCACGGGCGCTCGTAAAGACTTGCGGATCAAAAATAATTACATCGCATACATTACGCCAGAATCCCGCTGAACATGGACTTTCGCTGAACATTCACGTTTTCACTGACACCAAATTTATTTCAATATTTTAACCGCTAATTACATGGAAGGAAATTTGAGCAAATGCCAGAAAAATTTGTCGCAAGAGAAAAAGAAGAGAAAGAATAAAGATAGAAAGATTTAGCAAGAGTTAATGGGAATCTGGAAGGAGGCTGCGGAGATCAAGGTACGAGGGAGGAGAGAGTCATTTACTCGGCCATTTTCATACCCTCTCGCCTTATTCGCAGCTTTTTTTCTTTTATCGGACTATACAGGGGCCTTACCTTTGCCTGCAATCTCGATAATATCCCACCGTAAGGGACACGATAGGCACCGGTAACTCGCGTTCTCTCCGTACACCACGCTTTACGGCCCGTAGACATCGAATCCTAGGCAGTTAAAGTATCACGGCCTGAATAGGCAATAAGATTCCGCAGGACACGCGAGACTCGCGCGAACCGTCGTGTGAACTCAAAAATGGATCTTGATTCAGCTTTTAAAATCTGTTCCACGGTCACGAGTCGATCGCGCGAGAGCTATTGCACATTTGCGAAACTCGTTTAAGACTAATCAGAAAATACGTCGACAAAATTCTGTATTATAATATTTTGTTATTTAACTTTAAATATCTTTGTAATATAAAAATTTTAAGATTGTGAAAACGTAGATACTATCTGGTTTTAAGCAGAAAAAAATTTAATTGCGTAGCTCGAGAAAAATTTCTTGCTTTCAATTTCAAACTTAGAGAAAAATATGTTAGACAATTATTTGCGTTATCAGTTAAGGATACATTTGATGATCTATTTTCCATCCTAAATTATAAAAAAATAAAAGAAAATTTCAAGCATATCTTTTGATTACTTGTGGCATGTTGCAGAAGCGTGAAATATTTTCGAGCAATAAACCAAGGCAATGAACCGACAGGAATAAATAATAAAACTATGCACAAAATGTGGATAGCTTTGTGGTTATTAAAATACTTGAAAAGTGCCTAAAGCGAATTCTCGTCGTACGATCCTGAACGTAGGCGGTAATCGGGCGAGTGCCGATGGCGAACCGTAGTCTGTGAGACTACAATTATTCCGGTACATAGTACCGATGTAATTATCTGTAATTATGCGTTTCTGGCATTGCAAGCATTAAATGATAAATGCCATGGTAGTCAGGTAAAGAAGATTTTGTTTCACGCTGGACTAGATCATAAAGATAAATTTCCTCGGCGGCATTTAAATTCACGAATAATGATGAATGTTTGCGATAAATATAAATCTTTACGGAGTTTAGGTCAAATTTGTCAGATCTGCCCGTGATTCTTTGAAATTAAACGCGACACAATAACAATAGAATGTTTATAATTTTTTTTAGTGGATTAAAAAGAAATCGTACATAAAGAAAATCAAGCTCTTGTTTCTTTCATGGCCAAATCTTCGCTTGAGCATAAATCTAACACAATGGAGAGAAGGAAATTTTCGGAGGATCCCAAACATCGCCTATTGACGATTATTATATGCGAAAAAAAGAGCGACGCTCGAAAGAAAGCTTCCCCTCTAGGCACGATCAAAAAGAAAACCCGATCGCTAATAATATCGGTGGAAGCCCAGGAATTCGTAAAGAGGCACTCGTCTGCGTGGCGAGCCGCCCGTAAATCTGCCGGCGTCATCGGCTTGAATACTCGGGGTCTATCCTACAGCTTTGTCTGCCTGTTTGCCCGTCCTTCTTCTGTCCGTTTGTAACATTTCGCGCGCGAAAGTGCAGGCTACATCATTGGGCATTCGGTCAACAAGTTGGGTCGGTCGAGATCATGTAAATATTATAAATACAGATGATTGTTGAGCTTGTATCAGACTGCATTGACTGAGAATTACGAATTTGGAGATTAAAATTTAACCAATCAGAACGAAACGGAATAAAATTATCTGATTGGCTAAATTCTAATCTTCAATTTGTTATACAATCCTCAATCTCCAACGCGTAGTCTGATACGGACTTTACGCTGTCTTAAAAAAAGCAAGGGTGCCGGTGAAACTCCGCCATCGAAATGATAAAAGCGCGGTCGATTACCGCAACGTGATCGGCACGAATCTCTCAATTGTTATCGAACCAGTCACGGAT
This sequence comes from Cephalotes varians, assembly GCA_037157785.1. NCBI lineage: Eukaryota > Metazoa > Arthropoda > Insecta > Hymenoptera > Formicidae > Cephalotes > Cephalotes varians. Next base: position 556,485 of record JANQDE010000082.1, read on the forward strand.
CATTTCAGCTGATCGCGACACGTTTCGTCATCGTCGTCGCCACGCGTCAGGCATTAGGTCGTCCGCGGAGTTGAACGAACTTAGGCCACCTAGCCAGTGATAAACGTATAGTCACCGGCTTCTTCGATCGCGGATGCCGATGGAGCGTGCACCGGCCTCTCTCATCATCGCTCGGGGCGGAATTCGGCGCGCGCGAAAAATCCGCGGCAACGGGGCAAGACGAGCTACGACGACGAAGGGGTACGGGTGGAGGGGGTGTAAGGGGAAGCCGTCGGCTACGCCCCTGAAAAGAGGTGGTCGCCATCCGCGGTAGGAAGGAAGCGCAAATACTGGGATTGGTTCTCGCGTACGCGAGACAGAACTCCGAGTCTCGGTACGCGCGGAGAGTGCCCGCGATGTGACTCCTTCTCCACCTTACCGGGTCCTCCTTCTCCATCGCCGCCGTTGCTGTCCTCCGTCGATCGTCCCTCTTCCTCCTCTACCGCCACCTCTTCCTCCACCTCCTCTTCCTGCAACCGCACCTTGGTGGGGGCAGATTCGCTCCTCACGCGCTACGAACTCGTGTTGGCGCTATACATTTCTGTCCACTTACGCCGTTTCCTCGCCTACCGTTCGGAGAAGCTTCAAGGACTCGGAATCGAGAGAAAACGAGATCGATTCACCGAGAGACGTTAACCCTTTAACCCTCGCGCGTCAACCCCTTTCCGCGGCGATATTAATCATCGCAGATTAAACTGTCTCATAGCTGAATGACGATCCTCTTTCGTCAGCCTGTTAGTCTGTTAGGTGAGCCCTAGTTGAAATAAGCAATTTTATAAAAAAGAATCAAATATATAATGAATAGAGGATTCTAGAGAAAGTAGAAATATTTAGAAATAGGTATATTATACTTTGGCAAAAGCGAATGAAATGATCAGAAATGCAGATCAGGAATTAATATCGACAATTTCAAATTTTGATATAGATATATAAAGGCATGTTTTATAAGGTTTTATTTGCGACAACAAAGAAACTCGAAGATTGAATTTCTTTGTTATTTCTAATATAAAAACGCAAAAGAGATGTACAATTGAAGATACTCGCGATACTTACGAAGTTGATTAGTTCACGTAACTCTCGACAGCTGCTAACGGTTGATGCATTATAGATGGGAGATCTCATGTACACATACACGAAACGAAAATGGCGACGCTGCGCGGCAATCGCGAGGGTGTCGATAGTCATCTCTCTCACTCGTTCTACAGGCTTACCGATCCGCTGATGTTTCCATGCATGTCGGCCGTGTAGGAAGTAATATGTCGATAGGAAATCGAAGATATTACCTCCTCATGTTTATATCGAGGCTTGTGGGAATCACTACGTGAAGCTGCGGAACGGAACCAGCCAGAATGGAATATCAATCTCGCCACCCTGATTGCAATTAAACAATTCTAATGAAATTCCCTGACACGTGGAGTATCGGCTTTGCCTCAACGCGCAGATCGCAATCTCTCCTGCGAATGTATAATCAAAGCTCACCTTCGTGCTGATTGGCTGATCAGATTACATCGGCAATACTAAGTAAGCATTCGCGGCAGATAATTGTGACTACCTGTAATTTTCTTTGCAATTACCCCAACAATGTTCGACGCTAATGCGGGGATGATTCCGCGAGCGTCACGAACATTTAGAAAATATTATATTGTCTCGTGGATATAAACGATAGCAATAATTCAGCTTAAAATTTTTTTGAAGCGTTTGACGAGTCCCGATGTCTCCCCTGCTACTTTATTAAACACAAAGACTCCCTTTCTCGAAGATGGTCTCACGAACTAGATTACGATCTCTGTCTCCCCGTTGCGCCGTCGGCGACAAAGTACCTTCGTTTAGAGACAGCGAGGCGGCAGCCGTTGAAAACGCAGCGCGGAATGGGGCGACCATTGTTCGCCGGCGGGACCCCGGGTAGAACGGGAAAGATTTCTGGATGCTGTAACAATTTGGATCCTAGAACACCTGGTCGGATGGCACTGTCTCGTGATCATGCGGCGGGCATAATGCTGCCGAGCCGCAGAGAAGGTCCTTCCAAGCACACCCCCGATATACGACGGAAGCGTAGATGACAAAGCATTTTCTCGCCCGAAACGCGACACAAAGGGCCCTCCCGATTCCTGGGATTATCCAGGGTGCCCCCGAAGAGAAGGGCAAGACAGAGAGGAGACGCGATGGTCGTTCGAGGGTCTCGTGTTCCAGCGCGATTTTCTTAATGCGTGAGCGGGTGTCGAATGGCCGCACTGAATGTTTTTCAAGAATTGTTGGATGAAAGAAGCAGAAAGAGAGAGAGAGAGAGAGAGAGAGAGAGAGAGAGAGAGAGAGAGAGAGAGAAAACGCTGGGACTGTCTGATTATGCGCATTGATTACGGCCGGAAATCGGTGATGACACGCCCACCCGACGCCCGAACCTATTTTCCTAGGAGCAACCTCGACGAAAGCACCATTGTCGCCCGAATCTTTCGCACAAATTAGATGAAGATTCTCGAACATCCAGTCGGGGGAGGGGAGAAAATATCGGATCGTACGCTTTCGAAATGTACGAGATATCTGTCGGTCGCGATAAACGATTTTAATTAACAATGACCACGGTTGCGAAACGGCGGCTCATTCTCGATTCAAAATTCTATTCGACCGATCAAAAACACGTTCCCTTCCGTGTCATCTAGCGAGCGGGAGGAAATTATAATTGAGTTCGAGATTAAAAGTCCTTATTATGCTCGGTGTAGAGGCTCGAAAAGAGCGCGGGCCCGGGAGTGGCGGGAGGGATCCAGTTTTTACCGGCCCCCCCGTCGGGCGCGGAGTCAACCGTCAGCCCGATCTTGATGTATCTCCTCTACCCGAGCCTGCCCGTTGGCTTTTCATTCGGCCGGTCCTGCCTCCATTTATATCGCATTACGAGACCCAGCTCCTTGGAATCCACCGAGTGGAGACTGCCCAGAGACCCAGACCCACTGGTCCCCTTGTCTCCCAGCCGAGGCACTCCTGCACACCGTCTTCGGGATGAGCCAGGTCAGGACCGGGGTCACCAGTTTCACCCCAAAGTGAAAGAGCGTTCTGATGGATCGAAAGATGTATGGATAGATGAATAGATATATTGATCTCAACTCGACAAGAAATATTGCCGCGGAAGTTTATATTATAATAGTACGCATTTTGAATGTTGGATATTCTATAACTATAATTAAGCATCTATCAGATGCTATAATATATTTTGTAATAATGTAAGAACTTGAAGTTTTGATAATGACAAATTTATCATGGATTTATCATCATTTATCATTATAACTGTGATTAGATCGAGAATAAGTTTGTACACAGATTAATTTACACAATTTAAAATTTTAGAACACACATATTGTATTAGTAATATTTAAATTTACAAGCGTTTCTCACCAGATGGTGATTCATGCGTCGAAAAATTTTTTTACTTCTCATTTTTCAAAGCAAATGTTCCTCGCATTAACGTAATGACACTTCGTAACGGCGACGACACTATTATTCTCGAAGTAAAGGCTCACCATCAGTGATCAAGAGGAATTTAATGATCATCCTCGGATTGTCTTTGAGGGGTTGCGAGGTAAATTGGATCCCAATTTTAGCGAAATGACAAATGACTCGCGAGTCTACGAGAATGTTTAATGCGGTACCATCTGTGCTCCGGGCTGGTGCAGGAAGCAAAACGTGATGTTTCGCGCTGAAAAGAAAGGAAAAGAAAGAGAGAGAAAGAAGTTGCAAGAGGAACTGAATAACGAAAAAAAAGAGATAATGCGAGCAAAATTGATAATGCCGCCGGATGTAAACCATTACGTTTCTCCCTCCATATCTTTCTCTTTCTCTCTTTCTCTCGTCTACTTCTGAAATTTTGGCGACGGTATCTCAGCCAAGAGGGACGTGCGAAATCGATTCGCGTCTCGATATTTTCTTAAAGTGTGAGCACAAAAATCGCGCGGTCCACGCTTGCTAAACCGGTTTGCAAAAACGACGACGTAATGGTAGGCAACGAACGAGGGTGAACTTCTTGTTCGCGAATTTTAATCCACCTTGTTTTGTATCACGACGCTTGCTATCAGAAACCTGTTAATTTGCTGTCAACGCACGAAGGGAGGGTCATTTTGTATGTTGTTGCCCGCAACAAGGCTGAATTTCTTACTGTTCCAAGATAATAACATATGATTACAGTTAGACATATTAAGAACCGTGATACGCTAGTAAATAAAAGCAAATCCGTTAAATAATCTTTAAATAATCTGAAAATAGTTTAATTATTACATTTTAATTAAAATATAGTAATTATTCGTTCAATATAAACATAAATGCCTTTTGTACATCACATGAAAAGGAAAATTGAAACATTATGAATTTTCTTACTTTGGAACCTAAACGCTTAACGTGAAATGTAACCTGTTTGTGTCGAATGCAAGGCAATTCAGGGTCGATCTGATCGACTCATTGTTTTTCTTCGGAATTATATCCGAGCGGTGAGGTCAGGGACGCGAGATGAGGATTTGCGATTGGAGCAGCCCACACGAGTCTTTCGAACATCCACGGTACTTGAATGCGGAGCGCGAGCTATCAGCGGTGAGGAACAGTATCTATGTACTCTCGAGATTTTTTATTATTGTCTATCGTCCGGAATTCAACGGGATTTCGTTATGTGAACCTGCTCGCGATCCACCTTGATTTACGCAGTGTTTATACTTATTTATATTTCGAATGTTTAGTGCATACCGCAATGATCTATGACTCGCATTAACTGACTCTTGTTAAACAGGGCCTCAGGGCCAACGGTTCGACGATTCTATGGTCCTGGGTGCCGGGTGTGCTCCCTTCCTCCATTCCGACGGACTTCTCTTCGTCTCTTTCTTTCCTGTCTCTCACTCTCTCCTCCTCTCTCGTTTTCTTTCTTCACCGTGCTTCTCATCCCGCTTACCTCGCCCCTTCTCCCTCTTCGTGTCCTCTCGCCTCGCAACGCTGACCGCGCTCCATGACCTGACCCTTCATAAACTAGGGCCCAACTGTGCTATATTTTAAATGCATATAGACGTAGGCGTGCATGCACGTTAAAATAAATACAACAAGTACCGGCGCGCGTATCGGTTCGGGTATAAACGCGGGCTCTCCGACACCTCGTTCGTCCCAAAGAAAAAAGAAAAGAACCACGGGGAAAAGAAGAAGACGCGCATCCAGAGAGCGCCGTAGCCTCCTTCTCATCGCCAGCAGGCACCGTGCGCGCGGATTCCGACACATCCTAGGCATTCCACAGCAGTTAAACCTCTCGCGTTGTTCCTCTCTCTCCGGACGTTGCGGCTGCGGCCAAGAGAGAGGGATCTTTGATTTGAGAAATTAATGGTCTGACGATCTTCCCTAATGAACTCCGCGAGTACCACTTTAAGAGCTTAATCCTTTCAAGAGCAATGATTATAATGCATAACTACTTTCGTAACTCTTTTTCTAATCGTAACTTCATTCGAGCATTACTTGTTGAGCATTACAACAGTTAAAGAAAATTACTCGACATAATTTGTAAACAAACATAACGCATAGCCTTGATTATCAATAATTCTATAATTTATTACTATAATTTATTATATAAGTAAAAAGCTAATAATACCTGAACATTTCAGAACATTTCTGTGAACATTTCAGAATTCATAAGTATAAATATTTTCTCTCTTTACTTCATGACATACGTCAAATTCAAAATCGAATCGGTTAATATTGAGAATTAGTTTCATATCTGGAAATGTTTACGGAACGTGTCCACGCCGCATAATCGAGAATAATCGAATTTCTATTTCGCTTCTTTACAAAGTGTAACTCTTGTGATTTGGTTTTTCTGAAGAAGAATCGCGATGGAGATGAATTAACGCTCGGAAGAGACGAGACGTATTCGTGTGCTGATCGTATATGAGCATGCCGTGATACAGACTCCAAGCTGTCTGGGCTCCCTGGTGAATCCTCGGATCGCCTATATCCCCTCTCGCTTTATTGCCGCTCGAACCTTTTTTTTCTTCTCTTCTCGCTCCGTTTCACTCTCTCCCGCTCTCTTCCTTTCTCTTTTCCCGGCAGCCCTTGTTTCTCTCTCCAACGGGTCCTCGGATTCTCGTCGCTTGGCGGCATCGCCAAGGTTCCAACGTGAAGAACGAGGGACGCGACACGAAAGAAAAGGGACTTGGGAGCTCAGCCGTGTAAAAACTTCGGGCTACCTAGTTCTCGCCGCGATGCGTGTCCGCCAGGTTCGATCTACTTAAAACTCACCGGGAATGGACGAATCGGGGGTCGGCTTCTTTCGAGAGCGATTCTCATCAGCTTCCCGTGATCAGAGAGCCGAATATAATATCGAGACGAAACGGTTACCCGCTGCCCCACGCAGTGCTCCGTACGATCTTTAACGCAATAGCTTTCCGCAAAACAGCATGTAATAAAACGAGAAAAGTAATTAGTCGCAAGATGCAATACTTGTCACGACAACTAATGCTACTGTACTGCTATAATTAGCAGTATACCATTATATAGTATCATATAGTATCAATTAGAAGTGTCAACGGTACTATGTTATTATTATATTATCATTGATATCACTTCTGATTGGTTGTGGCTGTGACTTACGACTTGCTAACTAATGTAGAATCACCTTAATGCTGAAGATCGTAACACCGTGACCCAGGTCCATGCTAAATCGAAAATTTCCGGTCGCATTTATTACGTAAATTACGAACATGTTACCGAATCTGCTTGGAGCGGATAGCGGAGGTAGGGGGAGTGAGAGAGAGAGAGAAAGAGAGAGAGGGGAGAGGAGAAACGGAACAATCTGTTTCGGGGACACTGCATCCAGATTTTATCGTAAAGAGTATCACGAGGAACGGCGCGATGTCTGAATCGAGAGTGCATCCGGTCATAAGCAGGTATTTCTTCGTGCGGGAGGTAACTCGATTAAGGGAGAATCTCGCGCGCATTCTCTGTCTTTCTTTCTCTCTTCCGCGCGTAAAAAGAGCGAACAGAGAAGAAGGGAGACACAAGAAGCGAAGTCCTTTCGAAGACATCTCGGTTGAAGTGGTGGCAACACGGTGGTGCGCGACGACGACTTCCTCGAAGAGGAAGAGAGGGCGCAGTTATACCATGAGGAGGAATCTCGCGGTAACACATGGAAGGATAGAGTTATTTATTGTTATGGCCGCCTGCAGCACGGCGTCCTCGTTGTGTGTGGGTGTCAGGGGAAGAAGGGGGGACCTCTGCTTCAGTCGGACTCTTTTTCCTTCTCTCGCTGCCTCTCTTCCTTGCCCACCTTGTCCCGCACTCTCTGTCGAGTACTTCGATATCTACAAATACAGATACCAGACTCTCTCTCTTTCCTGGTGCTATAACATAGCCACTCGAGCCAAGGAACCACTATACTCGATCCTCTTCCTCACGCGCGCCGTTCCTCCTTTACTACGTTCTCTGTCAAGGCCCTTCTGTAGCGTATGTATGCAACGGGCCGCCCACTCCCGGTATACCCCGCTGGGTGTCCAACACCTACCTACATGGCCGCGGCACAACTGTATCCGTCCGGCTGACCCGGTCCACGACCGTCGCCAGCACCTCCGCCGCCAACACCTCCGCTGCCGTCGCCGCCACCGCCGCGCCGCCGTCACGCGGGCCGCACTAAATTTATCCCCCCGAACGACTTTATTACATTACCCCGAACGTTTAATACGAAATTATTACTTAGACCGGACTCTCTGGCGGCGATGAGGAGAGGGCAAGGGGCCCAAACGGGGGTCGAGACGGTGGGAGCAACTTTGATTTACGCGCCAGTAAAAACTGCCTATCCGGAGAGCAAGGACCTTACGAGGTTTCACTGACCAGGCACCTTTCTGAATGTTTCGACGCTGCGCAAGTTCGAAATGTGTATTTGCGAGAGCTTATAGTAGATCCTAATGTCCTTGTTGATATCTTACGGAAGAAATGAGAGATTCCCTCGAAGTCAAAATTCGACGATTTGTTGCAGTCGAAAGTCGAAGCGTACGGTGGTAGTGGAAGAACACCTCGGTGCCGTAGTTGGTTCACGATTCTTGTCGCACGTGCGAAAATCGAACAGCGTCACGACGCTGTCTGCAGCGAGCGCCGGTAATGGTCGAAGAAGACCATGAGCTCGCGGTCGTGTCGGGAGTCATGAGTTCTGCTCGAGCGTCGGATGCTGAAGAGGGAGAGAAGAGAGAGAGAGAGAGAGAGAGAGAGAGAGAGAGAGAGAGAGAGAGAGAGAGAGAGAGAGAATGTGAGAGAGAGATAGAAAGATATTTTTACGAGTCTGGCTGAGGTTAGTCTCAGAGTTCGACTCCTCGCGGTGGAGTTATAATTTACAGCCCTCTTGCTTCGGCCTCTCTCTTTCTCCAACTGGCTGACTCGCGCCCTTTTCTTCTTTTCTGCCGTCCCATCGCTTCGCGCTCACGTCGCCCTTCCTTCCGCCTCTCTTACGTATGATCGCGAGCGCAAGCAGACGCTAGTGCCTAAGTCGGCGAGCATCACGGCTTAATAGTGTCTGTGCGCCCGTCTGTCCGTTCATTCGTTCGTTCGTTCGTCCGTCTCTACCCATCTCGTCCCCTGGCTCCTTTCGCGCTCGAGAATACGTGTGGGTTGTTAGTCGGCCAGTTTATGCCCGGCTCGCCCGCATGCCCTTCCTACCGTGCTTGCTTCTCTTCGTTTGCATTCGGCTTCTCTTTCCTATCTCCTCCTTTTTCTCTGCTTGTCCCCGCGATCGGCCCGGTCTCCTGCTCCGCTTTCTCGATAAAAGACGTCGGAAAGAATAGACGGAAGACGTCGCGGATGCTGCATTGTCAATAGATTCTAGAAATCGGTAACTGTCCTTTGGATGTTAAAAAAAGAACTTGATAATCGCATTGAAAGTATTCCACTGAATGATATTTATTTTGCTAAAATAACTGACGTAAGCTCTTCAATGTGATTAAGATTGCATATTAATATAAATTAGTTTTTTTATATTTTTTGTTTTATTATTATTGATATATATATATATATATATATATATATATATATATATATATATATATATATATTTGGATTTTCTTGATTTGAGAACGCCAGAAAATCGGACTATTGAAGATCACCGCTATGTAAGAACGATCGACGAGCCTGACAAATCCATGTTAATCAAACTACACGGAAAGAACGTTTTGCTAAAAGCCCTAAAATTTTAGCTGGAATCAGAAAAGTAGTTTTGTTGAACTGTCAAAATAATTGTGTAGAACGCTCAAACCAGTTGCTAGAAAATCAAAATTTTTTGCAGCATTGCTCATTATTTTTAAGGTGCCAACAGAATCATTTTGATAGGCCAACAAAATTATTTTTAGATCTATATTCAACAAAATTTTAGATCTCTTAGTAAAATTATTTTTTTCGTATATAATATCTTAAAAAGAGACCTGGAATTAAACATGATATCGCAAAAGTCAAGAGTCGAAAAATCGTCACATTATCTCAAGTTATTTGCTAAATCTTACTTGTAATTGATAAATTAATTTCGTAACTTTTGAAGTAAAATTTTTAAGATATCCAAATTTCTTGAATTCTCTATAAACAATTAAGCGAAAATTAAAGAAACGAATGGACAAGTGTATCTTAACAACTAAAGAACAAGCGAACAAGTTATATCTCTTCAATTTTCACGACGACGTGCGAAGGTGCTCGCCGATAATCGCGAACTTCTCATACGCCATTACATCGTTCCGGATTCATAGATCTATAGATTCCGTAGCTTCGCGTACACACGTGACGGAGAAATGAACGATGAGGTTGAGCAATGATCCGCTACCAGCCACATTGTTACGGCAGACGGTGTATAGCGCATAACCGGGATACGTCGAGAGCGCGGGACCGTGTACCAAGTGTTGTTACGTAGGTGTATCTGACGGGTTGGCAGGAGGGGGGAGAGAGAGAGAGCAAGCGCAGGAGGCGAGGAAACCGACTTGGAAGAGAGCGCGGAGCCTCCGTGGTAGCGTCGGTAACTCCGGCGGGCGACGCGTCGTAAACTTTCGCCTCCATCGGCGAGTGCCTTCGCACCTTCCTTGTCTCTCCATCATCGCTCTTCTTCTTCCTCTTCCACCGACAGCTTCTCCGCCGCTTCTCCTCGCGCGATCTGCGCCTTCTTCCTTTTTCTTTGCTTCTTCCACCGTTCCACTCCGCTCCGCGGACCGGGAATGCGTACCCTCGCTCCCCCACGCACAAACACCTCGGACGCCTTCCTATTCTTCTCGCGCTCTCGCGTATGATTCAGCCTCGCTTCGGTTAAACGCTTATGCAGATTGCCGATAGTAAACGGCCGCCCGGACAGAAATAGAGACAGCGCGGCTGCTACGGAGGACGGGGACGACGGAGGCGACCGGACGTACCGGCGGAAATGCGTTTCGTAGACCCGCCCGCCCGGCCCGGAGTTGCGCGTGTGCGCGCGCCCGCACGTTTGTGGGTGGTACACTCGTCAGATGGAAATCCACGCGGCGGTGGATGTTCCAGTTGAAGGTGATGACATAAAGAAAGTCCGGGATGGATTCTCTGGGTGTGCACGACCGCGGGTAACCCCTTTCGCGGGACAATCCCGGGATCACGGATTCATAACTCTCAGCAGACGGAATATCGTAAATTATCATCTCACACATCGTGATTCGCTAGTATGAAGATAACGAGTGAGTTTATCGGCGAATGACAGATAGCGAAGAAGGAGTAAATTTTCCTGAAGTAACTAACTCATTCGCGCGTACTTTCCATTTCATTGATGTACGAATACGAAATGTTACGGTCCGAACTATATCAACTCACAATAATAGCTTATTTTATCAATCTCTAGATGCAAATGTAATCGTAATAAAAGGTAAGAGGGATTCTAGCAGTCAGAGCATGAAGCCCAAAAGATTGTGATGTAATTGGAGCGATGAAGCAATATTGGACTGTTTTATTAGCCATTCTATCTAACTGGAAGGAGAATTAAGAAAAAGGAATCTAGAAAAGATGATATCAGACACAAAAATTCGTTTGGACAAATGTATGAATGTTATCTCTTTAATCACGTTTGAAAATAATATCCAAAGATTTTGACGGATCTCTCAGAAATTCGCATCACGCGCCGTTGCTTCCTAAAAAAGACTTAATTATCTCACGTCCATCGTAAGATCATTGCGCCCACAAATAAAGATTTTGACATAGCAGCCATTCGAATCACGTAGTCGGTGTACCCGTAGTATAGTTAAGTCTGACCGTGAATGCGAATCATGGAACCGTTTCCTCCGCTCGCAAACAATGTCTATTTTCGATGTGCACGGATCGAACGGATGTTTTTTTTCCTCCTAATTCATGTAGTAAAACATTTCTTCATAAAAATCTTGGAAATTCCAAAAATCATATTGAGTTACTTATAAAATATAGAAATAGCCATTACTTAGGTATTATAAAAATAATTTTAAATTAACACAATTTATTAACTATTGCTATTAATGGACAAATTATTAGCATTTTTCGAGCTCCAGTTTGCAAGATCCGCGATCGTAAAAGATATTTAATTATTTATTTAAATGCGAATTTACAGTATTTAACAAAAAGGGAAAATGTTGAAATGAATTTTTGAAACTATAATCGCAAATGTTCAACTTGCCTCACAAAAATGTCCATCGTCAACGGCTCGACTTGAGGTCCGTTAAGTACTTAGAACAACAGAACACTGGTGCGATCCACGAGTTCATTAGAATGCTACGCATAATGGACGGCATACGCGCGGATTTCTATAGACGGGCGCGGCTAATGAATATTTATCTAGCAATTAGACAGCGCTAATTCCGGAACTACGACCTGATTTTCCGTCGCCATGGCTCCCCATCGTCCCGGTGAAGTCATACAAGCGTGACGCGACGCCAAGCAAGGATGCGACACGGCGGACTCATTTTCCGCTTCCTATGCCATACTGAGCGGTAGTAATTAATAAAGTAGCCGGTCGGCCGATGAAATTACCAGAACGTGAAACGTGAGTGCAAACACTTGAGTTCTCGTTCTCAGGTGGTACTAATTGAGACGCTCCCTCGGAAGACAGTCGTCCCGCTGCGCTAACGCCCCGTGTCAACAATCACCGGCGGCTTAATTATGCACGCCTCTAATTACCACCGGGTGCCGGACGGTAGCAGGGGGGTGAGGGAAGAGGTGGAAGATTGGTGGACTGGCCGAGTGTGTAAGTATCCGTGTCCAGTCTTACCCGTTCCGCCGCGCTTGGCCGCGTTCCTCTCTTGCGTCAACTTCACTTAATTTGTTTAACTAATCGGGAGAGAGCGTTAATTGTTTAACTATATAGACATGTGCGCACGTAGATCGCCACGCGGTTAATAACGCTCGCAATCTTCCAGTCCGAAGTCACATTCGTGACCGGATCGTGTTAATTATCACGACGTAAACGAGTCATCCTAATTGGTCATGCTAGAGGGAGAGAGATGAGATTGAGAAAGAAATGAAAAGAAGGATAGGGGAGACAGGAAAAATTGGCCGAGAGGGGCAACTAACGAACGAAGATGTCCGGTCTTCTTAGCCAGGGACGTGGCTTCGATTAAGGTACCCACCTACAAACCGCCCGCATTATATTGTGATTAACGTGCCGACTCACGCGGTGGTCCGCGTCGGCGTACTTTACACTTTGCGTTTTCTTCCTGCTGCAACTGGTCGTTACTTCGCGAGACTACGGATCGATCCCGCTATTGATAATGCGCGAGTCCGGCACAGAGTACGACCGCTTCTACTTATTTTTCCGATTTCTCGTCGATAAATAATTCCCCATCGTGCGGCCTTGCGGCTCGGGGCGAATTATCTTCGAGATGATGCACTTCCCTCTTCATTCGTAATGAATCGAGATAAACGCCATTCCACCTTGTGAAAGTTAAACTGATTTGTTGATGAGTATTGTACATGACAGGTCGCTACAGGAACAAATGTAACCAACGTGTAACGTATCATTAATTCAAATGGATATTATGTGAAAAGAATTGGCTAAACTCGCTTAAACACTTGGTACGCTAATGTCCTACTACATATTACGTACATCGAAAGTGAAATATTCTGGAAAATAATGTACGCCGATCGAAATATAATCGTCGACTGTCATAAAGCGATGGAGTCGGCCGAATTAACTTTCTTCGTGGCTCGTCGCGTCTAGAAATACGACTGAGGGAAGTTAAGCCGCCTCGTCTAGGTCAACAAGGGTCCAAGGGGTCGAGTCCCCGTTTCCAGCATTACACCCTCGTGTCCTTCGACAATTTTATCAGTTATTCCGCGCTATTCCCAGCCGTGCGATTCTACGTACTACACGAGCAGATGGAGAAACAGCACGATCCTTCGGTGGACTTTTTTTCACGAGAAGACCCGACGAAGGGCGGGAGGCGCGGGAGGGACAGATCGTTACTTGAGTATTCCGAGTGAGAGGCTCGTCATTCGTGAGAGGAACGTCTGGTACCTCCGTCTCGTTTACGTACGCTACGATATCGCACCCATAAGAAGTGAGAGAGCGAGAGTGCAAGAGAGAACGAGAAAGAGAGAGAAGAGAAAGAGAGCCTTCTTCTTCCCGCAAGACAATCAGGTAATGCCTGCTCGGTATGCCTTCTGTCGGCCAATGCGCGCCTCTGGGGTGCCGTAAGACACAGCACTGGCGAAAAAAGTGTGTTGCAACGTCCCAGCACCTTCGACCTCCAGCTTCTCGTGGTTCCTTTTGAATTCTTTATCGAATGTTGTCTTTCTAATGGTGCGCTCGGCGATGGAACAAAATTCGCAGCTTAGAAATGGGAACAAATTCATGGAAAAGATGAGGAATAGACCAGGATGTGGGTGAATGAAATACGAGTTCTCGGGAGAGCCGATGGTTGTAACGCGGAACCTATGCGCGGCGTGAAGCAGGTGCAGCAGAACGCATACAAACACACAAGTGACCGGTCTTAAATCTATTTTTACTTAATACAACATAACTATGTTTACAATTAGTATTTTCCGAAAATAGTTACATAATTACAAAATACAGTTCATTATAAATCCAAATAAATCTAAATTTCACTGTTAATTTGCATAAATGTTGCACGATGACGTACAAAGCGTATTAGGAGAAAAATCGAAATACATGTATCGGGATATATATGGCAGAGCGTTAGGTATCGAGTAAACAGCAAAATTATGCAAATCGTTGCCATATTGCTTTTACAACAGTAAAGAGACGGCTCTATGAGAACGCCTAACCGCGATGCGCCTGGAAATCATCGCGCGTCATTTTCTCCGCAATTATATTACCGAGAAAATAAGATGAGAAAGTAACGTCTCTGGACCGTAATCCGCGAAAGCGCGGCTGCTAATTGCTTCCTGTTCGCACTTTACGCCGCATCACTTATCACAATTGTTCGCAGATACGGAAAATTGACTGCTTAATGATCGCGGAATCGAATTATTTTCGTACGCTGCGTAATTCACGTAACGGCGTTACAAAGTGCTGCCGATTTGTATCGATTTTGTGTTTACACGACCTATGTCCCGTCGAAAAAGATTTCCCCACGGCATTCGTACAGATGGTCTAATTATCGGAAGTTACTAATTTTCGTAATTTGCTATGCTTTTATTACTCAAAGCGCGCGCGCTCTTTTGTCGATTTTTAAGATAATGAAGCACGAAGAAAAATGCGAATCTGAAGGTCGACGGAATACAGAATGAACGAAATAAATGCTTCGTATCGGTCGGTGAAGGGTGACTATCGAACGCTCGATGACTCAGGCTTTTTTTAGTATCGTCGATGATAATTTACGTCAGGGGTGCGCGACACGATCAGCAATCAATACCTCGAACGATACCTCCCCTAACGTTTTTTCTACGATACCCCGATGTATGTTACCCCTAACGCTAACGAAGCTGAAAGGCTGCCATTGCCATTTGGCCGTTGTGCCGATTCTAACTATTATGTATTAATGTAACAAATACGTTATGTACTTTTACAAGTTATTGTATTTCCTCACATAAAAGAAATATAATTTAACAAACGCTTGCGAAAATTAAAGTTTAAAATTTTCAAGTCAACATATTTCCTACTTTGAAAATACTCAAAGTAATATAAAGTAATTAATTAATATTAAGTAATTAAAAGATAAATCTTTTTAAATAAATCTTATCAAAGAGTTTATGATTTCAATTCAATATTAAAAAATTTAGTATTTAAAAATACAATATTTGAAAAATGTATACTTTAGAATATGCCAGTTTAAAAAATCTACATGTCGTGCAAATAAATTTGATACATTTTAAAGTTAGGGAAACATAATAGTTTTCTGGCGAATCTGTCAGAGGAATCCCCCAAATTCGAGCTCGAGCGTGGGTTCTGACAGCAAGGACCAGCTCGTAAGAGCAGAAGCCCTAATGACATTCGCCCGATCAAAGAAGGGCCACCCTCGGAATAACCGAGGAAATTTAAAACGTGCCCTTTTTTCAACCAAAAAGAAACGACTGACGAGGGTTAATGCCGATCACATATCCGCGAAACCCTTCCTCCTTCCCGTTCTTCGAGAGGCAAAGCTCACCCCTCGTCATTTTTCCCAATACCCAGCAGTACGCACCATCGATCAATTCAGACAGCCAAAGAATCGAACTACGATGCCCGACGCGACTCTCGTTTGAATGTTTTAATCCCCGTGTATATGAGCGTAAGCTTACAAACTGCAACAATGATACTGAGGTTTAGTATCTCGACAAACGATATTATAAAAAAAATTGTATTATTTTTCCGATAGAAGAAGATATTTGTATATATTTAATAATAATTTTTATATTCTTAAAAATATCATTAATTTGTTTATCGCGTATCAGTGAAAGTATAGTTAGGGAAGAAATTATATTACAATTAGAAAAATTATAAACAATTCCGTTTTTTTGAATGTATTTCGCAAATCCCCTAATAAAGCACATAGATAATGAACAAGTCGGTACTCAACTAACGTTCACGCGTTAATGATACTTAAGCGACGTACTCGCTTAATTTAAAATCCGCCTAGCATTCGCGAGACGATCGTAAAACGTTCAGAGTGATCGACCTGCGACTATTGATGTCACAGTGTGCGTTATGGCACAAAAGAAACAGTCTCTTTCTTTCTTTTTCTCTCTCTCTCTCTCTCTCTCTCTCTCTCCCTCATACATCGATCGTAGCACAAAGATTACTTTGATCAAAACCGATCGTCACGAACATCTGGATCTATAGACGATCTCATAAATATACAACTACTGGCAAGAAACATTTGATAATCAATCTTGATGCGGACTTATCACCTGCATTCACAATAATCGTCAATTAATGAATCGATTATTGCACACACAGCAATAATGTTATAAAAATTTATGAACATTCTTTTGTCACTTATAATTGTTTGCAAAAATCATTGTTATCATTGTAATTAAAAAAATTTACGAGAACACTGTACAACAATGTGAAAAGATATCAATTCTGCGCTCGTAATTTTCTATTTTTCCTCGCCATTCGCTTTTTATACAATTGTAGCAAGAAAATGTGATTGTGCGTCGATTTAGTAATTTCAATTTGTACGTAATGATCAATTCGCTCGAACGAAATCAGGAAAGAAAAAGAAGATAATGTTCATATTAAAGTATTCACTTATCCCCGTTCATCTGCCTTGAAATTTGCCTCGGAGCAACCTGATCCATATAGTCATCGTGCAACGATTGCTAACGACCGTATGCAATCGTGCACGAAGGATGAAAATTCCCCCCCGTTGCCAATCACGTACGACGACCTGCTCGATCGGGACGTGTCACGTACAGATAATCGTAATGGCACGCATTTTACGGATAATCCGACTGCGCACGGAATGAGAGACACATCGGTATGCATGTATTCATAACGAGTCTTCGCAATTTTCTTCGTTTTGTTTAGCATATTTAATACATTTAATATAGGAATCCTCTGCCGTGCAATCAATACTTTACTAATACGGACGTGCCACGTCGACAAAGAGAAGTATCGTCAATTTTTGCGAGAAACATCTCTATACAAAAGCCAACGAGATTTCTCTGTAAAAACGCAATGAAATATGCAGCGCTTGAGCATCGTGTACCTTGGGCGTCGCGAGAAATCGCGACATCGTAATACTCGTTAAACCTTCGCCGGTTTTCGATCGTGTTCCGTTTATTTGCGATTTACGCCGTCCATTACCGCAATAATCGAAAGTGTCGATCCAGATACAGCCGTCCGAGGAATCGTCGGCATCGCTGCACGCGAACGCGATCACAAAGGGTAGGAGAAAGAAACTTGCCCTCTTACCGATCACGTACGAAGATCCGCCCGATCGGACGTGCCATGGACAGACATCTGGATCGCGGTGCAACGTACGGATAATCATAATAGGAGGCGTTTTACGGATAATCCGCGTGCACGCCGAGTGAAGAATGCATCCAGGTATATCCCCGATGGGATTCACGGATACCCTCGTCTACATTCGTGTTGGTATACACAGGTGCGCGCACGGGCAGCACGGCGGTGCAGTCCGAAACAACCGCGGTCTTGCTTTTCTTTCTTCTTTCTTCGCGTTCACCGCTCGAACGTTCGCTCGGACGTTTCAGGCGAAATCAAAAGCGACCGAGGTAAAAAGGTTGTCAATCGTCGAATTTGAGAAATATATTTACGTAGCGGCCCCGTGTCTGACGATCATCCATTATTCGGATGTTCGAAATTAAATTTTGAACGAAATAAATTGAATAACACCGCCGAGAATTCATATGTCCGGGATCCTTTGATAACGCATGAAGTGGCGGCACTATAGGAAGGATAAAAATGACGTGCACGTGAAAAGCGAAGTGCATCTTGGAGCGTAACGAGAATCGCGAGCATGCAGGAAGAACACAGATCGCAGAAGCGAGCGAGCCAAATAACTCCCGTCGCATCTACATGACATGTACGATATATACATATTTACATGTACACATTCGTCTCGCGCAGGACGTGCGGCGGGTGCACGTATAAATAATTTTACGTGGCGTCGTGTGCGCTCGCAACAACACACACACACACACACACACACACACACACACATGATTCTCTACGCGCACACATCGTCGCCGATGGAATATCTGAGATGGAGCGTGAGAAGGAGAGAGGGATATATTGCGTAAAGAGAGAGCGAGAGAAGAGAGGAGACGCGTCTTTACATTTCAAATAAGTCGACTCACTCGTACCCAGGTTTCTTTTCCTTTCCTCGAGGAGAAGGACCCTTTCTCCCCGTCCTTATACGTATTCATTATTGGTACGCGCCTGGTTATGCCGCTCGAAACGTGCGTACCTGGGCCGAGTTCTCTTATTTGTCATAAATCAGCGCCAGATCGTACGACTGTCTGAGAATTCCTGATTTCGGGCCGTCGCGTTTACGTCCGGACGTGGCGTTCGACACCGTCATTGCAATTACGATTTTATTTTGATAGCGCTTGTAACACGGAATAATCATTCGCTTCGCAATTTCCAGAATTTAAGAAAAAATATCGCAGAGGAATTTTTAATGCGAATCGTGAAAAGTGTATGCGCGCGTATTTATATTAAACGTAGATCGAAATAAATTCTGAAAGGAGAGAATTTATTATTCGATTTAAGATTCTCGCAAAAAAGAGAGAGAAAGAAATTTAAATCTCTTTTCAAATTAAAATTAACATAAAGTTAAATTAAAATTTGTGAGAGTATTATTAATCCTATCGCAATAAAATTAAATTAAAATTCCTCGCTTTCTCTTCTCTCTTTTTTTTTTTAGAACTCGCACAGTTTAACATCGATGCGCTACGTAATGCTATTACTTCTATGTCGTTTGAAGAGAGAGATTATTTGAGAACTTTTAGTAAGCGTAGAGGTCCCCCTTTCTATCGTCGCTTTTATGCAAGTCGACGGAACAAGGTTGAAGAACCCCGAGAGGAGCTCCGAACGAGTCTAACGAAGCCCAACCCAACTACCGCCGCCAAGGGCTGTCTCGTTATCTTTTACAGATAGGATGCCCACCCCCTCCGTCGCCACGCCGCCCTCGTTCGGCTTTCCACGTGGAGGAACGGGCGCCATTATCACGAGAATCCTTATTTATTGGGAATCGATCGTATTCAAATCCCTCCAGGTTCCTGCCTCGGACGAGGACTGACGCAAACTTCTTTTTCCAGTCTATAGAGAATCGTGGACCAGAAAAGGGATTTATCTGGTTCTGATGCTATCGCTCGCGACATTGTCGTGCCCTGACAAACCGAGAAAGTCTTCTTAATCGGAAAATGCTCGTGACAGCGTTGTAAAAATGCTTTCTTTAATTATCAATAACTCGTTCGTTTTGTTCTCAGACAGTGCAGTAACGTTTTAAAAATATATTTAAAATGTTGGACATATTAAAAATATCCAGATTAGATCCTATTTTGATTAGATCCAGGTTAGATGGATATTTTAAAAACGTTTTGAAAACATCCAGTGTTACCAGGTTGGACTTCTTAAAAACGTTCATTTTAGGATGTAATGGATTAAAACTGAATTAAATTAATATATTAAACAAATCTTAGACCACAATCCAGACAGAATGATTCTTATAGATTTCTTATAAATATGTTGTTAAATTAGCCTGCTCGCCAAGCATTTAAATGTGATTGAGATTCTTATCTTTGGAATCAATCATATTCAATTATCTGATGAATATGATTGTTATTTTATCTACTTATCTTTATATAAGTAAGCTCATTTAAACAATTTATTCATTTTAATGCAAATTAAAGTTAACTTAGCGATTTATATTTTAAAATTACAATTACTATTAAATTAATTATATTGTCAAGTCAGCGAAAGCAACACATTGCGAGCAGACTTAGACAATTTTTTGCATGAGATGAATATTTTTTAAATATTCAAATGTAAACATTGTATGTTGAACAATGTACGTTTTTAAAACATTCGTACTAAGTCCATGGACGTTTAAACCAGATTGAAACTAAGTCTGGATGTTCAATGGGTGTCCTGTGCTGTATTGGTTTAGATAGACCTTCAGGGGGACGAATGAGAAAAGTGCTCGCGTGCGAGAAAAAATATAAATTTAAAAAATGATCTCACTCAGAACCAGGGTTTGAAAACATTATAATATTTATATAAATATCAAAATATTCAATATATATCGATATATATATATATATATATATATATATATATATATATTGATATTGGATGTATATTCAACCGTGAACATTTATAAAATTTTTCTATCATAAAAAGTAAACCTAGATTATGTGTCACAATTTTTACTGCTTCTGAAAAACTATTAAAAATTTTTTATAGATAACATATTTTCTATAGAAAAATAAATACAAGAATATTGGTCGGAGAATGAAAAAATAATACATATAATATATATAATGTAAAAAACTTAAAAAATTAACGTGGATAAAAAAATATTGTCATCAAATAAGTTTTTTTTGTAGTAACTTTTATATAACCGTTATTTGAAAAGATTATAATATAATCTCATCGTGCCATCCGATAAATCCGATGAAATGACAGATTATGAAGATTCGCAAACAATAGTAAATAAAGCGAGAATCCTCCAACGATGTCAATAAAGCGCAGCGTTGTAATTATTTAGTTTAAATTCAATTAATTTTTTATGAAATTGGTATATATCATGATGATATATATCAATACATAAGTATCATATATTAACGGATATATATCAATAATAATCCGATATTTATATATTGGATAAAAATATAAATCATATATATATATATATATCCTTCGAACCTTTTGCAGAACTTCTTCTAGGCTTTATTGCAAAAAACCGAAGCGTAAAATTTCTTCCAACGAACTTCTCGATAATCACAATGATAATTCAAATGATAAGCATCGCGACAAGATGCATTCGTTCGAACTGTTTTTCAATTACGACGCGAATGTACCAACGGCATAAAACAGAATTCAACGTTGCTATCCCGAACGTAAGATACACAAAGTAAGACGGACACCCGTAAAACGCCATAAACAGGCGAGTTTATCTCGCGCAATCGTCACTCTCGAGTCCGTTCAGCGACGCGGAGGCGCTTCGAAGTGGCTTTTACGCGCGCGAGCGGTGTATCGTCTCGCGCAAAAAAGAGAAAGGAGAGAGAGACGACGACCCCGAGAACGTAATGCGGCAATAATTGTGCTTTTTGCCGTCGACGACGAGAAAGAGAATTTTCTCGCCATGCTCGTGAACACCGCGTTAAGCACTCGCGGCAGGACGCGGACCGGGCGATTTTCGTCGCGTGCGATTATCCCGTAAATGTCAGAGGAAGCCGCGGCGGGGATCGGTGGTGCTTTTACGTGCCGCTTTTACGAGCATCCTCTAGGATGCTCTTCCGAAAAAGGGACGTCTTACTTGGCCCCGCGCGGACACGAAGACGCGATAAGACTCCTGACACGACAACACGTACCCTGTTTCCTAAACTATATTTTTAACGATTCTGTTTTACTGCGGGAGGCCGTATTGTTTAGTAGTTATGTACATATTGATCGAAACAAGATAGAGGAAAATGCGTTCGATACAGAGGGTACGATTGAAATCGCGATGATTTCAGTGTCCTCCTGCTTACACGAATATACACGAGATATCAAATGGATGAAATTGACGACGATATCTGATCTCTACTCAATCCGATTAGTTAAAGTCTGCAATATTAAGGGAGTAAAATTGAACTCAAGTAAGAATTGATAAGGAATCTAATCTTTCGTATTTCTTAGTTGCATCTCGAAACTTTAATTCACGCCAGTTTTCCACACCTAGAGATTCCCGTTAAACGCAAGTCGTCTTCAAATCGCCGAGGAATCTGCCCAGAAAATATTCTCCAGCAGATCCACGCGATATCCCGTATCGCCCGCGAGATACTGTGTACTCGCCGTAATGGAAGGTAATGTATCTCGCGATCAATTTCTTACGCGCGTTTGCGTTTCACGTAGCCTCCTCGCTATCTTCTCGCGCGAGGATATTATTAAGGAGGGCGGCTCTCTCGGAGGTTGGCGCGCGAGGGAGAATAGGGGCGGGGGAGGAGAGGAAGAAAGAAAATTGACTTGAAGAAAAACCCTGGCTTGGAAGGCAGCCGGCTCCGGGGCTCGTGTGTAAACTTTTCTGAATTTCCTTAGGCAAATATTGGCCGGGCTCGCGGGCGCTCGCGCAGGGTCGTGCGAGACGGTGGCTCTTGGGGGAGCCCTTAGGGCGAAGAAAATGAGATTTTTCTCCGAGACCGAGCTACGGCGCTCCACTCAGGTAGGACGACGAAAGAGGAGAAAGGGGCTCGAATTCGAAATTAGCTCGTATCGAGGTCGTGCACCGCCGTCGTGTCGTATTACATGAGAAATATATATGTATGTATATTACGTATATACGCGCAGACACATTCGTGTGTATGTACCGACGTGCTCATAAAAATATTCCTTGATCGTCGCAGAAAATTCCGGATTCTACGGAAAGTCACGTAGGAATGAGCCATCGCCCTGAGCGCATGTGAAATGTACCAGGGACAAGGACAACGTATTTTGTAGGAATGAGTGCAGGAATCTGCAATCCTGACAATATTAATTCTTTGTTCATTGTGGACATGAATAATGTCTTCTTAAGATTAAAATCTAATAAGAAAAACGGAGAGCATCTAAGAAAAGTCACTTACAAATAATCAAACAACAAAATATCAAAGTACATCATATTGTTATTAAAAATCGGAGATGTGATTGCGTAAAAGAAATAACAATCTCCGTAAAAAAAATATCATCCCATATCACATAATAAAATCGAAAACGAATACAAAGTTAAGAGACAGATTTAGAATTGAGATATATTAGCATAACAACTTATTTATTAAACTTTCATAATGCAATAACAAACGTATGAAAATCAATATTGTTCCAATAAGTTGTAACGAAGAAGAATGCTTATTACAAACTTTCTGGCAACAATCCGTCAAACTTCTTCAGAATAGATTGTAACGCGGGAGAACGTCGAGAATATCTTTAATATCCTCAGTATTCTTCGATTATTGGAATGTAGCAGTACGCAGATACTTGGACAATAACCCGTAGGCGAATTCCTCGGGATCTATAAGGGAGCCTAGATTATAATCCAGGGAGTAGTAGTGGTAGTATTATACGGTTGGAGGTGGTTCCCGAGGGTGAAGAGGGTTGCCAGTGGCTCGCAGTCGGGGGTGGATGGAACGGCAATCATCCCTACTTGATGAGTTTTTCTTATTTTCCCGGCGGAGTTTTAAAAATGGCCGCTTGGCATGCAAGTCTGCTCGCGACTTGGTCTCTTGGATTTATTTCGATTACTTTTTTTCACCCTCGTACACGAAGCCATCCGTGTCATTCTCCTCGTCCCTGTTCGCATCACGTTCGCACACATTTACTCATCAGTGTCTGAGAATTTAGGTTCTCCTTCGGTGGCTCGCGGCTCTGCGGCGCTCGAGATCCATTCGCATTTTCTTTTTTACAGATTTACATTATTATGTATTATTCTGCTCTCAGATATTTGATAATAATCTTAATATTTAACAAATACAATAAACTAGTAATTTATTATACTCTTTTTTAAACAAATAAATACCATTTATTAAAGTACATTGAGAGAAAAGAATGGCAATTAAGAATGGTAATGATTTAACTTTAATTTATAGTCATTTTTGGTGCCAACTATATTTTTTTTGTAAAAATTATTTTGTAGAAACTATAAATATAATTATTATTACTAACATTAATAGTCGTCATAACTATAAAAATGGAGCTCCTAATCATAATTATTTTATGCAATTATAATCACAAATATGAACACTTTCCTCTCAGTGTAACTTCTCCGGTTGAGATTTTTATACTAACAATTATTTTTACATCATTCATATAATAAGTTACATCGGCAGCCTCTTCATTACTTTTCTTTGCTCTAATGCGGTGGAATTTTCAGTTTTGATTAACTAGACTATAGCTATGCGGGCAGATGAAACGTTCATAGATCCTAGAGCGACTTTGTAGCGAATCTAACCGACAGGATATAACAGGATCTGTGTGTCCAGCAATCATCGAGTATTGAGCGAAAGATTACATTAGTAATAAGCCATTGATATTTCATAGGGCAGGGATGCTGTGCCGCCGCGCACACGCACGTACAGACCTCACGGACCTGCTCCCAGGAGATCTCAATCAAGGCGAAAAATAATTTTTATCTCGACCCACGTCAGCCCGCTCCAATAATCTTCGCCGACTCTGATCAAGCTCCCTTGCGCGATCGATGAACGTACAAAACTATTTTTCTTTTTCTCTTTCGTATCTTTTGTATCTCGCAAATCTGCATATTTCATATTGCAATCAAAATATTGAATTGTTCCAAATACTTGTCTTGGACGTTAATGCGAGGACGTCGTGTAAACGAAGATAACTGGAAATTCTCTCCATATTTCTGAATTAATATTGATTTCAATTCGATAACGCGACATAATCGGGTAATCTCGAACGCGTGCCGCAGCGCGGGAAATACTTTAGCTCTATCGGAAAGACGGTAATCGAAAATCGCATCCGATCATCGTCGGACGAGACTTCGCAATCGAATTTAAAGGAAAAGACCGGTTGGAGCGGGCTTTTCCGCTCGCAACGAACTTGTTTTTCTTGCATCGTTATCATCGTTGTCGTCGTCGTCGTTGTCGTCTCGAGGGTGCTTCGAGATCATTAGGTAGGAAATCACATCGGATAGAGAAAGAAGGGACTCGATGCGACGATCGCGCGGCGGGAATGAATTTTTTGAAGGATCGTCGTTTTCACGAACGGTAGAAGGGACGAGGACGAGAGAGACTTAGTCGGCAGCCTGAGATCTCGCCATCTCACCTCTTCTTCTCTTTCTCCTCCTTCTCGGGCTTTCTTCCTCGTCGTTTCGTCACACCTCCGCACCTCCTTTGTTTCAGCCGCTTCGCCCTCGGTTTTTCATACGGCTTTTTGCCCGCGCGTTTCGCCACTTAACTCCGGTAGTGTCGCGTCATCGCCATTGCTGTCCAACGGAGTCACTAAAGACTTCGTGCGGGGATATTGGTGGTATGCGAGAGAGACGTCTCTGGTCCATCTCTACCTTTGATCCGTTCTCTCATCCTTCTTTCTTGTTAAATCTTTCCTTCGTCGAATCTAATATCGCGAATGTTTCGCGGTGCAACGACGAGAGTTAAGCCGCTGAAGGTGTGTGTGTGTGTGTGTGTGTGTGTGTGTGTGTGTGTGTGTGTGTGTGTGTGTGTGTATGTGTGTGTCACGAGTTAAATTAGATCTGTATTATTCATTAATATAAGAGCCGTTTACACGATATGTTTATTTACCGTATCGATAATTTATTTATGCCGAATAACAACCGTATCGTGAACATACACATGTAAAACGTATTGCCACTGCAAATATGATCCAGCAAAATGGCCGATCTGACAAAAATCCGGCAAAACGACCGATATCATGTGAATGAGTTCTAAGATGTGAAGAGTTTTGCGTAAATCGGTTATGAAAGGAGAAAGATGATAATTTTTAATTCAAATTATTGCTTTGCGAAAGATTGACTTTCTCGTAGTCTAAACTCGCAAAGTTCTTGTAAAAAATCTTGAGATGCCACGTTAGATGTGTACTGCCAATCACGAAGCCATCACGAATCATACTTTTCATTTACAATAATTGCCGTTATTGCAATTAGGTTGTCATGAGTTATTGCACAGTGTACATGATGAGAACGAATTACATCCGCGAGCTTCCGCGATTACAGCGTGACCAACGTATTGGAATCTAATTTTGCTTTAATAGAAATTCAGTAGAACCGTTAACACAAATTTAAGAGCTAATTGATGACAATGTGCCTATATTATCAAAGCAAGCATTACTGCATTAATTACGTTCATCTTTTTCTTTTCTGTTCTTTTTTTTACATGAAGCTTGGAAAACCGCTTTTCTGAAACGCAAAAGACACAGGCTTTTTCCTCAGCGGCTTTTCTCGGAGATGTTCAAAATAAAATCCAATCGCAAACTTTCTTGCCTCTTCCTACCACCACTACTGTTCCATCCTTGTGTTTTAACAAGACGAGACAAAGAATAACGATGGGATATCGAGAGCGCGGGACAATTAACTTAAAATGCATTGGCCTGATTGAGAAAAGGCTCGTCCGGGCGTCTGACCGTCTGTCTGTGAGCATGTCTGACAACGTCGAGCACAGCCGTCTGAATGGGCTTGGAATGCGCCGCTGCTCCCCCCCCCCCCGTTTTCCTCTCTGGCCTCCCCTCGCTCTAAACATACCGCCGATGTATTCCCTTTATACGCAAACACGTATACCTGGTTCCTCACCCACGCCATATATAGGATTCACCATCCAGTGATGGATACGAACGAGACATGAACACCGGCTGTTTTCGGAAAACATCGATACTTGCCGTCACCGATTTGCAGGGCTGAGTCTAACGTTCGAAAATAACGCCACACAAAGAAATAGTTTTACCAATTCGAGAAAATTACTCTGTAGATTAATCAGAGCGACGACCGTGGATAGTTTCGAAAAATCATGAACCTCCGATTATGCCCGCGAATACGCCAGCATGATTTATTAATTCAATAAGAAGAACCATTTCCTGCACGCGAGTCGCTCATTCTGTTAACTTCATTAACCGTCGGTCTACACCATGCGAGAATAAAAAGCGTATTCAGGCAATATACGAACAATGTCATTTATTCTATATCTCTATCAAGATGTTATTAGGGTGATCGTTTAGTATATGTAATTTGTCTTTCCTTGACATAAAATGTACGAGTCACAAAAATATCTTTGAGTTTGCCGAATTGATAATCTTAATATCGCAAATAAATATAAATAAAATGAGCAAAGAGATGTTCTCTCTTAAATATCACATTTTCATAATTCTAAAACTTCGAAACATTAATCCAGAAAGTCTAATTACTGTCGAAAAACTGGGTTGTACATTTTTGTAGTCCTTGAAAAAGTTTTATTTTGATCACGCAGGACACAGTGTTATACATGTAATAGCAAATCTAGTTTCTCGCCATGAATTGTATCATGAGATTATTTTAAAAAATTTAAAAAAAAATTAATCTCAATTCGAACAGATATCTAAACAAAATAAATTTATAAAAATTATTCTTACAAAGATGTAAGTCGGGACGAACATTTAAGAAACACTTCTTCATTATGATACAATCTCCTGCTGCCGATAATACGGCGAAAGAAGCACGGTCCCCGGACCCGCGCAAAAAGATCCTATTGAAAATCAGGGTTACGCGATTATGTGCTCGCCGATCCAGAACCCCCAACCTCTTCCAATTATCCCGAAACTATTGTCCTTCCGCCTTGCGATCCTCGGTCAATATCTTCTCTTTCATGCTTGGTTCCTCGCGAAAGGAGCACAAAGGAGCGGGTTCCTTCATGGCAGAGCTACGACGCACTGATTAAAAATTATCACCCACCGACTACAAAAGGGGCACTTGCCCGCCACTCGCTGTCCCCTTCCCTCTCTAGATTTCTCCTTCCTCTAACATCCCCTCAACCTCCTTTTCTTTTTCCTCTCTCGCCGACACTTCGTCTTCTTATTTATCTCGCCCTGATCCCCACAAAAGCTAAACAAGCCACGGTCGCTGAGCTTGCGGCCGAGAAAACTTGGCAGACGAATTAAAAGTTACAGTTCTCTCTCTTCCTACGTAAGATGGGAGTTTTGGTTTATGGTTCTATAGTGCGTTTATAGAAACGAAGAAAAAGCGATCGCTTCTAAACAAATATTCTCGGC
The DNA here is from genome assembly GCA_037157785.1 of Cephalotes varians. Lineage (NCBI taxonomy): Eukaryota > Metazoa > Arthropoda > Insecta > Hymenoptera > Formicidae > Cephalotes > Cephalotes varians. The sequence continues at coordinate 584,335 of JANQDE010000082.1, forward strand.
ATGCAAAATATGACAAGATATCGGTCTTTGCTGGAATACATAGCATAATTCTTACACTTATCATTAACTAAATTAGCACATCATTTTCACGAATGTTAATGTCAAGAAATATTAATGTTACATGAGGCATATATATTAAAGTGGCAATAATCCAGTTAACATGAATTATATTATTCAGTTAAATAAAAAGCTCATTCCGTAGATTAATTTTAATTTCGGTTCGACTTACACTTCATCTTTTTCTAATTCTAAGAAAATGGGCATAAAAGATGATATTAGTATAAATACATATGATTAACTTCATTCCGATTGCCTTAATTTAATATTATGTGACAGCTAACATTCCGATATGCATTTAAAAAAAAATTTTTGAAGATTAGTTTTGAGTGTTTAGTATCGGTTGAAAAATGGCCAATAATGTGTATAATATGCATAATGAGTATACTGCGTTTTTTTACTTCAAAAAAAGGCAAAATGCAACCGAAATTCAAAAAAAGATTTGTGTCGTATACGGAAAATGCCATAAATGAATGAATATGCCAAAAGTGGTTTGCCAAGTTCGATATCAAAAATTTTTTTCTTGACGATGCATCTAGATTTCGTTTTTATAAGTCGAATGCATTACGTTAAATACTTTTTGTCATTTAACTTTCATTGAGGGCAAACAATTACGTACATTCAAAAGCCCATTATGTTTCGCGAATGCAACGGGACTTCGGTGGTTTTAACGATGCCATTCGGCAAAGAATCCTGCGTTCTCTTTCCTTGACGGGGAAGGATGGAGTACTGCTGGATTGACAGAATTCTAGACCGTGATTCTTCACTTTCGCGGGACGATAATAAACGCGCCTTTCAATCATTATTTAATTCCCTCGCAACCGGTATTTAATGTGCGGTTTCATAATGGCATGTTAATCGCCACAGGAGAGAAAACCGCTACCGCTGCCTCCGTACGAACGCCCCGGCTCCTCGATCCTCAGGATCGATCCTTCCTTTCTGAACGTACACACGAATACGCCCATCGGCATTCACGAACGTCGGTCACGAAAGGGGCCGTGACTCGCGACGTGATTCGCACGTATCGTTGCCCTCACGATAATCCCAATGCCAGTGAACTTTCAATCCCGGAGGAGCTCCGGGCTAACCGGCGCTGAATTCCCGCCATCACCCAGTCATTGCCATCCGCTTGCTAACTGGCGCATCGCCGATAAAATGTTCAGCTTGTATTGGTGGTCACGATCGTACAATAAGCAAATATTTATGAGACAATTAACACGGGCGTACCCGATGAATATGAAGAAAAATACCTGTCATTCGGGAATATTTATCTTAACTTTTATGGCTCGCATATATGGACGCAATAATTGTCTCACTTATCATTTATGTAAAGTTTCTTATTAAATTAAATTCTGATCTAATTTATTAATATTCTTTATGCGAAAAAATTACAATATTAATTATATTATATTAGATGATTAGATGATTACGTATATGTAATTGGAGGTCAGTAATTTTAGCTCGAGCGTAATTTTGAAAATTTCGAATGCACTGAAGTCGCCAGTCAGTCGGCACAGAATTATACCAAGGCATTGAAATGAGTTCTGAGAATCTGGGTAGAGGACTTCACTGTCTTAGGTGCTGTCTTAGGTTCTGGAGTCCACGAAATTGATGACTCGTCCTAGCCCAGTCCATTGTGTCTAATTTGCTAATTTTAGACAGAGGTCATTACGAAAAATATCGTTCGGATCCATCGTAGATCGCAAAGAATCCTTTTATATTATTTGACCAAACTTTTGAAATATACTCGCGTTCCTCGAGCAGATATCGGAATAACGAGATTTACATAAATGACAAATTACAAGAACGTTCGCAAGTTTTAAAAAATTGAATATTATATATAATTTCTTCATCGAGATTATCGACTCAAACATGAATTATTATACCCGGCGATCATCAAAGACTCTCAACAGAACGACTCGCACATGTTTTAAAATCACAATTTTTTACTTGATACATTTCAATCTCGGCATTTAAGGCAATGCTACACAATAAATCTAATAAGGCAACACTTGCATCTCGCTGAATCAGCATGAAAAAGCGTGGCGCAACGACGCGATTTGATATTACTTGTTACATCGCAATTTTAGTAATTATTTGACACGATCGAATATGTTTTCAGTACATCACAATAGACACTAGATTCTAGATAGAAACAGCCTAATTCTAAAGAAAAATGTATTCATGCTATATTCTAATAAGAATTAAAGATGATATATAAAGATTTAAAAATAATATAAAGAATTAAAAATAATATAAAGTATTGTAAATTTGATACACTATAAATATCCTATCTTATTCCCATCTTCGGTATTCTTTCTTGTACTTTCCTTAAAAATGATATTCTCTACTTAAATCTTGGTGATAGTTCCAAGCACGTCGCTGAATTTCGATATAAGGTGGAGAACGCGTGATTTGGCAGTGCACGAGTCTGCCACCCGGCCGCACTATAAAAACCTTATCGGCGATCTTCTTGCGGCTCGAGTGGGGACGCTTAATATTAATGTCTCCTCTCTCGTGGAGGTATCCCTGCATTCGTGCATACCGGGTGCTCCAGGAGAGAATCGCAATTTATTTCTGGCGCTTCTGCGTGAATCGCGATTCCGGTTTACAGTTTATCAGAATTATCCGGGAACAGCAATTCGATATTTGTTTCGCATTTGTTAGCGCAACAAAACAATAAGATAATTCAAATTTGAATATAAGTATACCATTCTCTTAATATTTTAACTGTAAATGAAATTTTAAAATTTCCTTTTTATGAACTGTACGCTTTAAATTATCATTACTTACTAAGTTATTCTTTTTTAATATATTTTTTTTAATCAAAAGATAGACGAGGACCTTCTTTAAAGAGAAAATTGAGTAGATGAACATATATCGTTTATAACAAGAATGTATGTACATAACTATGAAAAGAGAGATTCTGTTGCATTTTATGAATATGTTGAATTAATGTGTCAATCGCGCGGTAAGTAATCGCAGCTTGACTCATGTCAACCTTCGAACTCACTTGACCCAGAACGAAATGAACTCAGTCTTTGACGTAGCCTTGATCTTTCGCGGTCTTTCATCCTTGCACCATACTGGGGATCACCCACCGATACCGAGGATCGAAATCGTCATTAATTCCACGTGATTCCGTACCCGCCCCACCGATCGCTCCGCAGCCTCATGCTCCGCTCCGTTCCGGGCACCATGACTTTTACCTCTAATTGCGAGTCACCTCGCCCAGGGACTTTTCGCAAGACAGACCGTTGCACGCAAAGGTCATCGAGTCGTTTACGAAGGAGCAAATGTTACCCTTTAGGCGCGATAACGGCCGTCATGATGAAGTGGAAATGCTTGGCACGTTGTTAATCAGAGAGCCGATGTGAGAAGAGAGACCGAAATCGATATACAAAGAAATCTCAACTCTCGCGAACGAGACCTTCCTACATAATCATGATAAATGCCGCCATACTTTCTTGCCATACTCAAATTTACTTTATTCGACCGATATATAACGGGAGAGACAGTTATTTTTTAATGAACAATCCACTCTAAATAAGTATATCATCATCCGAAAATGCGGTAGTAATGTTAATAATTGTATACTCGTTGATTGGATAAAGATTGCGAAAAATTATAACGATCATATCAATAACTGTCGCATCTACAATTCGATTCGCACAAGTTTGTAACTCGGTCACCCTATATAAGATCTGGTGGTCGCATATATAGCTGTGCACCAGGTACCAACGTCTCGCATCCCTCAGCATAACGTATGAACACCACGGGCCTGAGGTAGTATAGGAGTTTAATTGGTGGTAATATGAATCCGCGTAATATAAACCGCCATCAGTCTCTCGCCGGGAGAGTGAACGAGCGAGAGGAGAGGGCCGACGAGCGGATCGGAGCGGAGAGCGAGAGAAGAAACACGCGCGGCCTGAAACGGTGTCTCCACCTTCGTAATACCGACGGCTCTTTTTATCACTGTCGCGAGATTTGGCGCTCTTTAAGCGCACCGATCGTTGATTACGCGAACGATAACTCACACAGAGCGGACGGGAACCCCAGCACGGTTAATCGAGACTTCTTATCAGACATGAGCGAATGATCCTTTGTTGTTGCTAAAGGAGGCAAAAAGAGAAATACGTAACTCTTTTTACGTACATTCCTTTATTCTTCGAAAGATGTTAAATTATTCTACAATTGATAATTCCTTGACCAAACAAACTAAAGTAGTTTTTAACGATCGTTAATTACGCTAAAGAAAACTGGTTTCATCAGATTAATAATGTTAAAATTGATACTATCAAATTGCTACATGATGAAACGTTATACATCGTTCAAGTCGTTGGAATTACACCTCTGGAAAAATAGATCTGCGCCAGATCACAAAGGCATTCAATAGAAGCGCGATGGAGAGACACAAAATCTCGCGGGGAAAGCACGAGAGCGAGAAGTCGTTGACAAAAAAAATTACATTGTTCGCAATTCTGGAGCTGCGAGAAGAAGAAAAGGAAGGAGCGAGAGAGAGGGGG
>JANQDE010000082.1:589137-620688 GCA_037157785.1 Cephalotes varians
GAGAGAGAGAGAGAGAGAGAGAGAGAGATGGAGAACGAAGTTCGTTGACTTTCCAGGGACGCGACCCCAGCGCGATCGGTGGAAGATAAATACCCGAGCGGGCGCGGAGGAGGATTCCCGAGCGTTTTCCTCCGGGAACGAACCACCCTGCCATTCCTCAGAGTCCTCCCTTTCGCGCGCCCTCCCCGAGGACCCCACGCATTTTCTCTAATGTATTCACAAATCTTCGTTCTAACGCGGCGTTATCATTCTCCCAGCAGCCCTGGTCGTCTCGTAGCGATAGTGTGGTGTTCGTGTGTGTGCGCGCACGCGCGTATACGGCAGAGAGTATGCGAGTATGCGAGACCGGCGCGACGGGTGCCTCTTTTTCCACCCTCCGTCGAGGGGTGGAATTCATTTCGCGGCCCAACGCCCTCAACTCTCACGAACGGTACGACCGCCGTTCGATTGCTTCGATTATCCTTACCTTATTCCTCGAAGCTCATCCCTTCAGCCGTTCCCCGACCATTACCGGCTGGGAGTTTGCTTCTTTCCCTCGATCTCGATTCACCGTTCCGCGACATCGAAAAGCATCCCTACACGTCGCGACGACGGTTTCTACAATACGAATTCGTGGTCAAATCGAAATCTATCGTCACATACTCAAAAATCTCAGATGAATATCATGTACATTGGAGAAGTAGCATTCTTGAAATTCACGAAAAGAGAGAATGAAAAGAAATTGACCAAAGTAGGCAGTCAGTTGAAAAGTCAGACATTGTAAAAGTGCTGTATAATAAATTGTGAAACAGACAGTTATTATATGAATTGCGCGAGTATCGGAAAAACTCGATTATAGAATTTTAGAAAAGATTTTTAGATAAAATAAATTTTTTTGTACATCTCTATGTTCTTCTCATCATGATGTATCAATTTGCAAAGAGTAACCAGTTTTCATATTTCCTGAAAATTCTTTTTTAATTTCTAAAATACATATATCCCATTTAAATTTATAATTTTGCTGCATATTACATTTAATTGGATTAAATTTTTGAATTCAATTAAGTATCTATCTTATTAACATACAGTTGAAGTAGTTCAAGAACACCTTTTGTATTGTTTTGCTTTAGAAAAAAAGAACTATAATAATGCTAAGCGACTATCCATTTCCATTATAATTTCAACTCTTGGGACTCGCTCTCGAGGCTTTTCATAAAACTTTACGTCTCCGGTTACGTACGTTGTCGGGGCACGAAGGCGTACGTATTCATAATCGACTTGCCGCGGGTATATGCAGGATATTTCGAGGGTAGAGATAGGAATATTCCAACAGGACACCGCACTGGTACCGGGCAAAGGCGGAGACGAGGGGAGTTAAATTCGCGTTGTCATTCCGGAATATGAGATTTCCAAGAGCGTCGCCGATGGGTCAGACAGGACACGGGGTCGCGAGCCTGTGAGAGGGGAGGGAGTGGAATTTCAGGGGTGAATAAGGCGGCCGCGCGAGCTGCGCTTTTCCGTATGTAAGCCGCATAAGCGAACGAGCGGCGCACGTGTGTGCGACATTACGTATCAACAAGAGAAAAAGAAAGCGAGACAAAGAGAACGAGAGAGAGAGAGAGAGAGAAAGAGAGAGAGAGAGAGAGACAACGGAGAAGACATTATTGGATTCTGAGCATTCCCGGAGTTATTAAAATTCGAAGCCAGCCGCGAGGAACACAGCGGCGCGGGGTTCGCGGAGAGTGGAAGGATCCGGACAGAGTACGAAAAGCCACCCCGTCGTGAAAGAGGGGTAAGACGCTTCCACGAGAATATTAAACTCCCAATACCGGCTGCCCCTCTTTTAAGAAGGGCCCTCCGTTACCTCGGGCATAACAGCTTGTTCGCCCGTGCGACCGGCTAACCACGAAAAAGAGAATAAGAAATGGGGAGATTGCGTCTCGGAGACGAGACACTTAACAGGGTGGAAAGTTAGCTGGGGATCGGTCGAGATGGATACTCGCAATTCCCGCAAACATGTTGCTTGTTACGGCCACGAGCTTGCACGAGTTCGTTAAATTTAATTTACGTTGAACAAAATTAGTAGTCGACGAATTTCTTTTAATTAAAAGTTGTCTGCGATGTGATAATCCTACCATTTCGTCGTATCTGTATTTCTTAGCAAGACTAAATAAAAAACAAAGTACTTGAAATCAAATTACATTTAAAAAATTGAAACTCTTATTTATCATGCTTATTGATCCATTATTATTTAATAATAATTGAAAAATAATGTGTTCGCTGTGAAAAGGCTAAGAGACAAACGTAGTCGTTTATTAGTTGTCTTATAACGCGTGTAGTTAACTTTGCCCATAAATCTGTCAAAGTTGTTACGTTAACTCTATATTTATTGAAGTAACTATCGCAAATCGATCGCATTAATTTATTAAGACCTTGCAAGCTAAATCCGGCGACATCCAACGTCCGATTCACCGTGACCCCGCAGAGTCATTTTCCTTTCGCTTTTAACGTAAACGGACTATTATCGAGGAAAGACGATCGATCATCCGAGCCAATAACAAATGTCCCCGTCCAAAGTAACTCTCTCGACGTCGCGGCAAACACAAAAGACGACGGCGAATTTTCAAGAGGGTCCGCTGAAGGGATGTCCAGGATTCACCTTCGCGAGGGCCGGATTCGGACAGGGTGGAGCCGATGTAGATTTCACTTACGGCTACCACGATCGCATGTGAGCAAATATAGAGATCCTCGACGTAATCTGCGTAATCGCCGGATGACGTCGTTCATCGATCATGTCGCGACAATAAACCTAATATGATTTAGCGCGCGGAGCAATATGGCCGGAGACGAGAGTTGACCGTGCTCGAGTCGTGCACGTGATTATCCGGCGGTTCCATTATTTCGAAAACACATTGTACACGTGTGCCATTGTGCGGCAAACGATCGTTGCCAATTGCTATTTATATGCGTTATACGTTTATCCGTATCTACGTAGGATCCGTTATAGTCATCCGTTAGTCGCACTAGCCTTCGTGACAATGCGGTTCAATCATACGTGTGTATGAATTACCGTTAATAATAATTATTAACAATGTACACATGTAATACATTGCTTTGAACGTTTGATTGCGCGCACGTTAAATTATTAAGTGTTGAGAAATATAGTGTGCGTGCTTACAAATACGAGAGATACAGTTAAATGCATAAAATTATTGGTACCAACGTTTAGAACATGGTAAATTCTTACGGAAAAGTTTTTTATAGGAAATATAATTCTAGCAAAATTCTTTCCATAGCCTTTCAGTAAGTTATTTGTGATGCGATTATAGTCTCGGATTGTACATATCTTTCATGTAGCGACGAAATGCCGGAATTTTATAAACAGTAAGAATAGAAGGTCAACGAATTCGTAAATTTTAAATTACGTGTTAAATTACGTTTAAATTATGTGGACTCAATCGAAAGCTTTGATCCCGACTAATTTTCGTTATTCATCAACGTTATTCATCCTTTTTTTTATGAAGCGTTATTTTTCAGCTCTTCGAAATCGACCGATTAATTGCACTGCTTATAAAATCAGAAACTGATAAAATTGAAATAGTATAAACAAATATAGAGGGAGARAAAGAGAGAGAGAGAAATAAAGACAAATATTTAGAGAAAAAAAACTTTACATTTGTATGACAATTGCAGAAAAGAATCCTCGTAAAAATAATTAAAGTATATAATCAAATAATAATAATAATAATAATTATTTGATTATTATATATATATATTTTTTTAATTAACAATCTCCGTGCAAAAAAACAGCAAAGAAATGTTTCGACAAAAGAGATTAGGACTAAAGAAATAAGAAAGAAATTAATTTTCCCCATCTATCGCGCAAAAGTGCAATACAATATCTTCGTCAAGCTAATTTCCTCATAAAAAAGGGCCGTGCTTCGCATAAATAAATTTCATTCCCATACAAAGCCGAGCATACGTGCAAATAAAACCACCGGGATTACGGGTCGCGAGCAGGAAAAACGAAAGACGGATAAACCCTCGCGCGTTTGATTTTTGGGCTGGCATTGCTGTCTGTCGGCCCGGAAGAAAAGCCTTTAGAGAGTTTTTCCGCCTGGCAGGATCGGCCGAATATTCGTCGTCCTCGAGCGAGAGATGGCGAACCTATCCAATCCGCTTTTTCATTTCCATGATTGCTATTTTAAATAATTGCATCCCTCTGTAGCCAAGCGGTTTGTACAATATATTTCGCCATAGAACCTTTTACCGCACCATCCGATTTTTAATTAAATCCGAATGCATTGGCAAGCATTTCCAATGCACTACCAACGATTAATTCATCGCAATCACGACCGCCGGTATCGACGATACTTTTACAAAAAGAGAACAAATTGCAAATAGGATTGCAGATGAGATGTGATATATCAACAACTATCAATTTTTCCAAAAAATGATGAGATCATAAAACTGTATATTTGGAAAATAATAATTGGAAAAAAATTATTTGCAATGATTCGTAAACTAGAAGCTGGGCTTTTAGCTGGGCGAAAGGTCTTCCTCGGATCAGAGTGCGTGGCGAGGTCGGCCATTAGACATTTTTTAACAAGCTGTCGCAGGGGGAGAATATCATGTTTCTGTAAAGCCAGGCATCTCTGGCCAGCCCTTCGGCCAAACTTCCCCTTGAACTTCAGTCACCGCGCCAACCCCTGTAAACGATCGATCGTCTTCGTAACGTTGCCCTTCATTGTTTCCGACACCCTGGTGCCAGCGGCGGGAAAAAATCTACATTGCCGTCCATTTTTGTAGTACTCTCTTGGCTCAGGGTAAACTCGGAGCGCGGTGATGAAACGAAGGCTGAAACCTCATCGAAAGCGACAACTGATTTGAAAAGATAGTTAGCTGCCTTACGAAATTATCTTGAAGTGTTACGCGATAAATAATGATGGAAACGTGTTTAACATTTTTATTAATTTAGTCTCTAATGGAACAGCGATATGAAATTCTGTTAACGAATTCTGTTCTTTTCTTGAATAATAAATATTTCTTGACAAATAAAGTAATAATTCGATTTTACATGGAATACTTCCGCGATTTTTTTACTTCTCGAAATGAAGATAATATGAAAAACCAGATTCTGAATAGAACAAGAGTAGGACAAGGGAGAGTAGAATAAATAGGAAGAAAGGAAACGTGAAGTATCGCACACAATGACGACTGTCGTGTGAGACGGCCCTCACGAACCGAAATCGCTCGATGAAGGCAAGCCGCGGGAAACAACGAGCAGGAGAAAAGAGATGAAGCAGGGAAAGAGGGAAGAGACGGGAGGGTGCACTGGAGGGACGGGTTGCGCGGTAAGAAATCGGGAAGGAAGAAGAGGAAGAGGGACAGAAGCGCTCCGAGCAAGTGCTAAGCCCGATGCCGAGAGTGCCCAGGCTAAGCCCGAAGGCAGAAAGAAAGGTTTTATCTGCTCGCAGTTATTTATCGCTTTCCGTTGTAGCGGTGGCGTCGGGGCACGACCAATCAGAAGTCAGTATCCCCGGGTACCAGTCCGCGCCATCCGCATACATTATCGTGCGGAGCCTCGGCCATTGTCTTTCTACCGTTGTAAATCACATTTTATTCCCTCGCTTACGGTTTCGTTTTATTTATTTGTCGGAGAAACGTATCGCTACCGTACTCGTGGCCAACTCGCGCGCTCTCACACGTACACACGCGCACATACGCACGCGCGTGAGTGTACGAGGACAGACGAGAGCGCGAGCACGCTTGTGTAGGTGGACATACGTGCAAAATCGAGAGACACGTATTTTATAACGTGTGTGCGAGAACGCAGACGAATACAAGCAGGAAAAGAGAGAGAAAGAGAGAGAGAGAGGCTGAGAAGAGAGGGGGAGAGAGAGAGAGAGAACAATGTGCTCCAAGTTGGCTTCGCCTCTTGACCGCAGAACGTGTGAGAGGAAGGGGGTCAGGGGACCGCAACGAACGACTTCGATTTTTATTAAGCACCCGAGCCTGACCGTCGTCGACGACTGTTTAACCAAATTCCATCGCTAGATCATCCTGCCGCGCCGTGCTCCTGCAAAGAATCATTCCAACGTTCTTTTCTTTCTTCCCCATGCTCCGTTTTTCTTATCATCAAATGATTCTACTTAAAGAGAAAGAGGAGAAAAAGGGGAAGAAAAGGGGAAAATCCAAATATAATTCTATTGTCTAAAATTATAAAGTTAAAGTGTTGTGCTTGAAATTATTCCACCTTTATTTCAAAATTTAATTATACAAATCAAAATAGCGCGTGTCTATTTTAACGTATTTCACAATTTATAATGAATTGAATAAACGAAACGTTTCATCTGAAACAGAAGCGGCGCGCTATCCGTCCAGCGAAAAAGGATTGATTTAATACCACACGTCGAACGGACTTTATACGCTCTTCGTGATACGTCTTAATTATACGTTAGGCTGTTGCATGCAGATACTTAACTACAGTGTTGCCATTCCGACGAGGCAACGAGTTTCTCGCTTCGGAGTCGAAGGTCGAAGGGTAAAAATGTCTGCATGAGGAGAAGGACCGACTGCTAGCGATTGGAGGTGGTCATACAAGTTGAACAAGTTTTAACAAATCTAACTGACTTATAATAGTTATTCGAAACAAATTTAACAATAAGATTGCTTTGTCAGCACTCGCGACATTGATATTTAAACGTTGCCATGAAGCATTATATTTATTTTGTTGCTTGCAACACTTTTGATATTTAATAATGCATGACGGATGTTGAAAACGACGCTCGACATTCAACATTCGTATTATCTATTTAAATGTAGCAACGCTGTGACGATGACAAGTCGGTATATCCATAAGGTCGATTCTACAATAGTGTCGTAAGTCGTAAGCCACAAGAAGGTGACTACTCATAATCGATTATTTTTTTCACATTCGACTGTGATTGGCAATTTCTTGCGCCTTACGACTTTATCGTAGAACCAGTTTAAAGGCACAAAATAAATATGCACTCTCTCAAGGGGTAGATCAATAGAATTTAATTCGAATTCCGAGTCGCTCTTTCAACTTTTTGAAAATATTTATTAATTTTTTACAATTGTAAATGATATAACTGTGAGATATGAATGTCACAGTTATTTTCTTTAAAGCAGTGCCTATCTCAATCGCCCTTGTGTGCATTTTTCAGATATAGAGATATGAGTCGCGTGTCAGTGTTGCTACCGCTTGTAACAATAGTGGCCAAGTAGAGGCCGCCGCCTATGACGGCAATCAGAACGAGGTTGTGAAAGAATTCTACACGTTGGTGTTGGAGGCGTCGAGGCGGAGAGAGAGTTTGGCCTGTAATGTCGTTTCTCCGGAGTAAATAGAACAAAAGAAATGAATAGAAAATGTGCAACATTGGTCGCAACAAGACGACATTTCGCGAAGCTTTTCGACCTGCTTCCAAATCCAAGTAGAGTTCATTGGCAATGCGTGATTCTGAGATGTCCACCCGCTTCCGATTCCCGCCCGTTTCTCCTCTCGTCCGCGTGTTTCCCATTCCCATTAAGAAAAAAAATGATGAAAGCCTAGCGCAATGAAATAAAATGCCAAATGCTTGTGACAGTTTCAGCGGTGCAAGTAGACCATGCAGGCCAGGCTCTCTCCCAACCTCAGTCGCGTCCTGGCCATCAACAGGTCAGTACGATAAATGTTATTCAAAGTTATCAATGTGTCCGCCCGATAGAGCCACGACGTAACGCAGTTTAGGCGATGCAAGATGTGTGACTGAGGTTGACAAATGTAATTTGTCCTCGAAACATTTTCCGCAAATAGTAAAACTATAATAATCCTACAGACTATCTATCTTACGCAAAATACACAATTTATGGCAAACAAATTTTAACAAATTAAATTTATTTTTGGAATCAAAATGTATGATTAATAACTGAATAATTATACCGGACAATAACACATCTTAGCTAACATGATATTGTCAACATGTTGCCTGCGTGGATCTATCGGACGCCTGCGTTTCACTATGTAACGATTACGTAATAGAATTTACGAACGTACAAAATGCGAGTCTCCAACGAAGAGAAAACTTACAGTGTGCTTTGATAAATTTCGCGTTACGATGAACGGCATTCGGCGCACTGCGGGGGTTGAAAGAAACTTTCCACCAACGACAACGCGAATTTGTCTCCCCGCGTGACACTATTTTCTTTTCTCTTGTCATCTTCGAAACAACCTGCGGAGAGCCACGCGAAATGAGCGCGGAGAATGGTCATATCCCACGAGGGAAAAGACAGCATGAGGGTGCTTGATTGGTGGAGAAGGTGATCGGTGAGGAGGTGAAACTTTAAATCGCTGTAATTCGTTTTCATGGGCCCCCGCCAAACCCTCCGCCGAACACTGGTCTCAGCATCCTGATTACTTTTCCGGACCCCTTCGAACTGCACACAACTTGTATTTTCTTTTCTTGCTTCGATCATTCTACACGCGCAATTTTTTGTCGCGTGCAAAATTAACCCTCAAATCAAATCCCCGCCTACCACCCTGCAGAATCATTTTTTTTTTGTCACGGCAGCTCGAAACCGCGCACTGATGCTTGCTTTAAGTTTCCTCTCGAGCCTTCGATATATGTGTCACCCCTCGAGTTCTTCGCTCGAGCGCAACTCACCCTCCCATGCAAATGAGCGCATCGCGACTGTTAATTTGCATCCATGCAAGATGTGTCCCTAACGTGAATCTTGAAAACAACAGAAGTCTATAACTTCCTATTGCTAATTAGAAAGAAAGACATATTCACCGCTTTTTTAAGAGTTTAGTAATATTATTATTATCATATAAGAGTCATGTATGTCCTATGAATTAACGACACATATTTAAAAAATAATTCATTTGATACAAATAAGTAGAAAAATGCCTTGCTTGATCTGAGTTGGTCTTAGTGGTTTATAATCTTGCATTTGCATCTAATTGAATGTAATCGGATCGTAAAAACGTAAAAGAAACGTAGAAATCAGATATTTCTAAATTAAAGTATGACAAAGTTTGGCACTTGTAGAATTCTCAAAAACTATCGAATCTAATTTTAATAAATGTGAATTCTCTTTCTACGAGCAGAAATATTTGTACGTTATTTTAACGGAATAAAATGAAACATACGAATATATTTAGCATACCAGACTTCATTGTAATAAAATCGTCATAGCCATGGATAAATGGTCATAACGCAGCTATATGGATGGCCTAAAAAAATCGATATAAATGTTATAAATGTACTACCTTTGTGAATACAGAACTGTATCGTTCGGTTGCTCAATGATTTATATCCCTGCTTATGAACCGCATCGATTTCTCCAGATATACCAACATTACGCCTATACATTTATCGTACAAATATTCGGTCAGTTTCATATCATTTCGATCATTACAGCGTGCGACAAGATTTATCATGATGTACATTTACCTTTTATTTTAGTATTTATTTCAATATTTCATAAATATTTCATCATTTAAATAGGATCAATTAAGAAATATTTAGATGATGGATAATAAGATCTTTCGTTAAATCAACTATCGTTTTTTCAATGTACCTATATTTGAAATTAAAATTAAAATTTTTGAATTTTTAAATACTGTTAATCGTTTTCATATGAAGAATGTATTATTTTAAATAAGTAATATGAACGTTAAACTCTCTAATGAGATGCTAATTTCAATAAGTGTTTGCTTTAATTTCTCTCTCTTTCTCTCTCTCTCTTTTTTATTGTTTTATAATAATTAATTATTATAAGTTAAAAATAGCACGTTTTTAAAAATGTTCTTATTCTTATAATTTTTTACTTTAAAAAAATCTTAAAAAATAATTATGGATTCACTATACTTGTTATTTCCTGTTATATCATCTACCATCTATTATACGATACGAAAATTCAATAGTGACATTCTACGACCGCTGTACACTACCCGAGACGACGATTCCGCATTTCGCACGATATTTCAAATATGTAGTTTCCGCGCTTGACGGGCATCCAATTACACCCCGGTATCGTCATTATCGCCCGGTCACGGTATACATCGCACAGAAGTAAGTTCTTTGACAAACTGGAAGAGCGGGGTGGGAAGTGGACGGCCATCGCGCGGGGAATAATGTCAAGGAGAAGGAAAGTTCGATAATGAGACGTCCTCACTTTGAAGTTCGCGCCGATAATCCGGGGCAAAGTGCGCGCGACGCAGAGAGATACACGTGGAGAGATGCAGTTACATCTTCCGGAAGATCGAGATTCTCGCCGCATTGGCACACAACGATCCGCGAAAGTGACGTATCGACTAAACAATGCGCCACGTTCGAGAAGACACGGTGCCGAGCGTGAAAACGATATCCCGATCGAAGTGACTCTCCGCCTCTTCCTCGTCGCCTCGTCTGCCTCGTCCGCCCCCGTCCTACGGATGCTCTTCCGTGACTGTTGCGACCGTTGTCTCGGCTGCGACGTGTAGCGAAATGTCACGGCGAGGCACGCCGGTCCCGGGTTCGTCGCCCGCTTCGGGATTAAATCGTCCCGAATAAACGTTTCGAACGGAAAACATTGTTAACACGTTCGCAACGAGGAGAAATGAAATTTAGATAGGGAAGCGTCGGGAAGCACGGAAAGAAAAGATAGAAAAAGATTAGTTGCAGTAGCAAAAATCTTTGTATGTGTATGTCTGTGTGTTTAGCTAAAATTTCAGTTATAAGTGACACACATTTAACACACAGATTCTTGCTGCTGCAACTAATCTTTTTTTTCCGTGAGCCTCAAAACTTTTTGCTTATATTTTACGTATCTAGTAAAGTACATATTTTACGTAATCTAGTTTGTTTTATGCGGAGTGATCCAGGTTGCAGCTCTTTTTTTGCATATTTATTGTTCTAAAGACAATTCTTTTTCGTAATATTGTTTGTTAATCATTTCCTATATAATCTTCAACAAATATTTTTGTCATTAGAATTCCATTAAAATGAAGTTTAGTTGAATTTAAAGAACTAAATTCTATTAGCATCTTTTAATCTTAATTCAATAAAAATTTTATTTCTTGCTGTTCAAAACTCTGAAATTATCGATATCTTCATACACAAACAGAACCTTTCATACATTTTAATAATTCGTGAACACATTGTCTATAATTTATTGTATGTCATGAATATTCTCATGTATCGCATTTGAGGGAATAATTTTCTTTTCTACAAGCCCTCTATTTTTTTATGCAATAAGGGATTCTCTAGTTTTCTAAAAAGATGATGAAGGCGTGCGATTCTTTTATTCACGTATGCGATCCTGTACGAGTCTCGTCGCGCACGGTCGTCACGACAAACGACCACTATGAACTGTGCGCAAGGTCAGGGGTCATCCCTGACCCTGCCACTTTTCGACCCCTCTTGAAAAAAGTCTGTAATGATCCCTCGTGACAGAAAGCTATTTTTTTTGTCGCCTCCCACTTGCATCCACCCTACACCCGCAAATGACATGCCCCCGCGATGCAGAGAATAAAGAGGCATATAATCGCGCATGCAGAACGGGAAACCACGGGGAGGAAACTCACCCCTCAATCCTCCACGCGGCGATATTGATAATAATAAATCTTCAAATACGTATGCGAGTAGTGATCTCTCCTTTCTACAATTGCAAAAGAATTAATAAAACTATTACCATCTTTTAAATTTTGTTGTGTAAAAGATGTTATCGAGGAACTTCTACTTTAGACATTGAACACAGGAAAGTTTCACATTTGTAATCTTTTCATACATAGCGAAAAATATTCTAACAACAATGTTCTAGTAATAAAAATTGCTGACGTACATAATTATTTAATTAATAGGATATTATTGCGTTATTTTTTTCCTTAATGTACTTTAATGAAATTGACGATAATGACGAATAACTACTTAAGCATAAAATTATCAAAGTTACGGGACTTTCAGAAAAAAATTTCGTTGACTATACATATATTTAATATTCTCTCATTTGCCAATAAATATCTCGAATTATCGATACCATTACGAAAGACAATCGCAAGATGGTTCTTAAATATTAACATTTATGATCCCTCGCATTTGTCATTACACACAAGTGCAGTGAAAGTGAGTAGTCAGTGGAAGCCGCCGATATAAGTTTTAGTTTTCCATTGATTGATTTACGTACGCAACGTAGTCATTTGTTGAAATGACGATCGTTCGTCGGAGAAAAAAATAACGCGAAAAGTTTCCACCGTCATTCAATGCCCCCTCTTTCGAGATGACCTATCATCGACTCAACCTCGCAATATAGCAACCCTTAGTTCTACTTCGTCATTATAACAAAGTCACAAGTTTATTCCTACGAAGGGCACGAACAGCATAAAAAATAATAGATTTATATAATAAAAATAATAGATTTATATAATAAAAATAATAGATTTATATAATAAAAATAATAGATTTATATTATTTAGCTTTATATTATTTAATTCCCTGTCGAACTGCCATCAGGCTAAGATATTTATTGTAGTATAAAAATAGTATTTGTTGAAGTATAATTTTATTATTAATAAAATAAGAAATCTCCACATGTTTTTTTTTACTTTAGAAATGTTTAATTTTATATGTGATTAAATCTCGTTGTTATCTCACACAATAAACAATAATATTAATAATCTTTTAAATTAAATATAATTATTATTATCTTTGTTTAATATAAGTATTGTTTGTTGTGTGTGTGTGTGTGTGTGTGTGTGTGTGTCTGTGTGTGTGTGTAATTCAAAAGGTTTTGAATTATATTTTTCTCTCGTATTATTCTATTTACGAATAAAAATATAATTTTTCAAGATATTATATTATTTACATCAGAGAAATGTACGTACAAAATTTTCGACAAAATACCCTACTCGCACTGCGTGTGAAACAGTCCGTCCAAAATATGCTCCCACATGAAATCATCGCCTTTCATTCCGACTTTTCTCACTCGCCTATCACGCAAGGTTATTAACGTAAAAAAAGGGCGCGCATTAACGTTACCCTCCCTGTTACCACCCCACCTCAGCGCCATAAATATAAAAAACAACCCTCACCCCTAAGATACCCTCTATCATCCGTGCCCGAAACGCGATGCGTGAAAAACACGATTCGAAACCGACATATGGAGTCCCATTGGGTCAATGGCATTGACGAATCTCCATTTGGAAAAAAAATTGATTTTGAGATAGTTAATGTTGCGCAACGTCGTTTTACTTTAGCCTTACTACAGAAATCGATTCCAATATTTCCGATATTTTGCAAACTTTTTTACATAGATGTATCATTGTCATACTATGTGTGTGTATATACACACACACACACACACACACACACACACACACACACACACACACACACACACACACACACACATAGTATGACAATGATACATCTGTGTAAAAAAGTTTGCAAAATATCGGAAATATTATCTATCTATCTATATATATATATATATATATATATATATATATATATATATATATATATATATACATATATATATATATATATATATATATATATATGACTATATTGTTACGTAATATTCATTATTCGTACTTTATTGCATCAATACGATAAAAATAATGCCGAGAATTTGAACTTTCCTTTTTAAAAATTCAATGTAGATACATCAAATTATTGATAACTTTGCAATAAATAAAAATTAATGACTTGCAAAACATAAGTGTAAAGTAATGGCGGAAAATATCACGTAGTTCTCCCCATTCTTCGCACGGTGCGAGGAAGGGACTCAATAGATGGAAAAATCGCCCTTTCTACGTACTTGTACGTGTTGCCAGGGGCGGTAATAAAAAATAACCAAGATATACAGCGTAGCCGGCCGTATGCCTTCGGGAGCATAACTCCGCTAATGTACCCCACTGAAACCTATTCTCTGCTCGGCTCTTTTCGCCTCTCGCTTCCCTGTGCCGTCATCGACCCTTAGACCATCTCGCTGTTAACGCGGTGAAGAAGGTGGCCCTTCGCATTAAGATCTACGCGCAAGACGCGATATCCGTAAATTTCCTACCGCAAGAGATCGCAACGAGCTATCTCGCGCATAAAACGTTGACGACCTACGCGAGATAGATTCATGTTACAGTTGATTGCGCTTGACAATGTTAAAATGGCGACATTAATTTGGTCGTAATTAATAATCCATCAACTCTGTTAAAGCTTTAGCAATATTTTTTTTCTCGATGTTATCTGATTAGTCAATAATTTTCTGTCAAGTTGAAAAATAATTTTTTCCCATTTCTAGAAACTTAATTTTTTAGTTGTGTTACTTTTGAAATCAGGATGCGATACCATAGGATTTTTAATTTTGAATATATATTATATAGAATATATATATATTCTGGTACATGTCTGATGAAGTTTCAATTAGGATACAGTTCATTTATATTTAATTGCAAAATTATATTATTTTTATTTATATTTTGAAGACTTAAATTGTAAAAATGTTCCACGCTTGAACATCAATTATTTTATAGATACAAATCGATGGTCAGTACGCATTTGGTGCGCGATTAATTAAATTCGAAAGTACAAATAATTATAAATGTAATAAACAACAATTATAATAAATAATTATAATAATTTCTAAGAGTATTATTTATGTACTTTATGTATTATATTATTTATGTACTTTATGTATATTATTTATTATGTATATTATTTATGTACTTTATGTATTATATTATTTATGTACTTTATGTATTATATATGTACTTTAAAATTTGATTAATTGCACGTACAACTATGCACCAGACTCGTATTAGCCATCGAATTACAGTTATATATTAACGAGTCAAAGAAATAAATTTGTTTAAACTAATTAGTTTGATTAAATCTATATCTCTATAATTAAAGATACATATTTAATATTAAAATATGATGTTCAGTACAGATGTTGGGTATAGTGAATTTCTAGGTAATAAAGCGAAGGAAAAGAAGACAGCCACATAGGTTCGAATGGAAACGTTGCGCGTAAGATCGAACTTTTTCGCTTTCGATAAGTAATTTTAGCGCGAAGTCTTGCTTCTCCCAAGCGACGTCGGCATTAATTACGGGCGTGTAACTGGAGCGCAGGAAAGAACAGGGATAGCGTCGTTGGTTGAGGGCTGCGGAAAGAAACGGCCGCCGCGGAGTCATAAACGTGAGTTATGTCAGCAGTTAGATAGTTGAATCTCGGTATTCTGTGGCGCGCTTTCGGTCCGTTAATATCTTCATTACTAAATCATCTTCGTCTCTCCCCGAGATTCTTCTCTTCTTGCGCGCACACACGCGCGCACACATCTACACATGTACATGCGTATGCGCGTGCACGCAGAGCACGTGTAAGTAGACCAGACGGCAATTTCTGGATATGGTCCTAAGTACCACCATTTTCATCCGCGGCACATCTCTCTTTTATTCCACCGCCCGATAAGGTCAATGGCAGAGCTGAACTTACAGCTTAAGTTTCTCGCGAGATTTCGCAACGGGTTACCGCCCGATATACTTATAGCGCTAGTACAATTAATTGCGAAATAACTGCGAAAATCGTGGTGTCAAAGTTTATAAAATTTATAACTCGTAACGTTATACGAAATAAATTCAGATATCTTCTCTCTTTCTCTCTCTCTCTCTCCCTCTTATAATCTGATTAAACGTTAAGAACGAGATGCACCTCTTTCTCACCGTTAAAACAAACCATGCACGTAATACTTAAGAATTTTGGCGATCCACCTAATCATGACTCACGTCTTTCTTACGCGAGCGATACACCGAAAAGTCATGACGAACGGACGTGCCGTGGCAATGCGAACGACAAGAAAGCAGCGGTGCATTTGAATCGAAAGTCTTTTCTTCTATCCCCCTTCCTCATTCTCGCTCTGTTTCTTTTTTTGGATCTTCTGTCTTCATGCTCCCGTCTGTTCCAGCTACTGTTGCAAATGCGCTTTCTACCAGGAATTAAACTGGCGACCTTAAATTAAACCGTCCGTACGGGCGGGTCGTAGGGCCTGACACTCACGATAATTCACGTCGACCCACGTTGACAGTTGAGCTGTGTCGCATACAAATGGCGAAAATTCGTATAGTCGTTACCTCGTGTAAAACGAACGAAAAAAGAATGCCGACACGGACTCGCGAACGAAAATAAAGAGGCAGAGAGAGCGGGGTAACGTCGTGCGCAACGAATACTGTTGAGAATGAATATCCTGGTTAAATACTTATTAGCTCTCTACTCGTAGCCACGATTAATTGTCACGAGGTATCAAAAAATCCTTTTTTAAAATTTGAACACATATTAAAAGTTTTAATATGCTGATATTAATATTTTTTAACATTATAATATTTTTTAACATTTTAAAAAATATGCAAAAATACCACAAAATTTTAATTAATAAAGATATCTGTTACAGAAAATTAATCATTATTGAATGTTAAATTTAATGATAGTATGTGATAATGATAACTGCATTAATATCTTATCCGCGTAAAATAAAAGTAATGTGTTTAATATAATATAAAATATGTCAGTTTCCATGCAAAAAAAACAGTGTAATTTTGATTGAAAAACGTATGTCGCTTTTGGAAAACTTGTAAATTCATAAACACACGCTCTGAGTTGCAAATGAGACGAATCACGCGGCACGGCGTGCAAATTGAAACTCACGACGAGTTCTTTAAAAGTTATCGCAAAGGGGACTGCGGGATCTCTCCTCAGTCGAAGGAGTAGAAAAGATCGCGTTAACGACGTGCTCGACAATTAACCCCAGCCGGAAGGGCGGAGGACTTTCCGGTGCGGTACGGCGAGCAAGCTGGGACAATTAATTAATGCCGGCTCGCTCGTTTAATTCGGGGTGCAAACGAGTTGAATCCTTACCGGCTTACCGGGCATACCGGTAGCTTTTGGCTCCTGGTGCAACCTGTTGCTGTGGCACGAGAGAGGAGAGAAGAGAGGCGCAAGGAAAGAGAAAGAGAGGGAAGTTGGAAAGGTTGGGATATAGGGATAGGATGCCTCGGTGGTGGTCGACTCGGGGGCGGCTGTGATGCTGCGAGCTGGCAATTAAGCCATCAACCCTTAATGAATGAACTCGCTCGAGCCGAGCCACCAACCCTGCCAACCCCATTAGCTAACTAACCCCGAGTTATTTGCATGTCTGACGGCGAGGGTGAGCGCCGAGATTCGCCGGGACAATTACAAGTGACTTTATGGTCAGGTGCTTAAAGGCTTAAAGCCGACGAACTCTTAAATGACACTCGTCACCTGAAAGTCTACGCAAAAGAAACTCGAAAATTATTATATCGGTAATTATACCACATGAAATTCTTTTTAGCAATTAGACATCAAATTTGATATCGAAATACATATATTTTTTTATAAAAATATGTTTAGAAAGATGAATTATAATTCTTTTTTATTGAACTTAATTTTAATAAAAGTTTGCGTCACACGACGGAATTGAATCGATTCAACACAAAGAATTGCATATGTACACGCATGCACGCATGCGTGCCGGTTATGCGACGATGATCAGGATGACGGACTCTTCCGACTGGAGTTAAGGAGCGTTTAATTAGAGCAAGTTGAAGCGCCCATCGCCCGTTTAGCCCAATTTCACACACGAACGCACCCCACGAGGAGAGCGGCTTGATTTCAAGGCGTGAAAGGCGATGAGATAGTCAAGCTCCTTGGCTACGTGGGTTGTCTTATCTGCGAAATGGATCTCAGGACACACGCCGAACAAATTCCACCTTCGGTGGTTGCACGGCGCCGCACGATGCGTGCGCACACCTGCGAACAATCGGGAATGCGCATCGCGAAATTTATGCCTCGGGGGAACCGAAATAAACATAAGCAACGCTGCCATTTTATGTTAACATTCGCGCGCCCGAGCACCGCTGTAAACAAGCTTTAAGAGCGTCGAATATGCAACGGCGATTCCGAAGAATTTTACGGCCAGCAATCGCATTGTTTTACAATGCACACAGTTTATGCGTAAAATTAACTGAAAACTAGCATCTCATCCCGCATCGATCTCCGTATTATATTTTCTTCCTTTTATACATCACGGAATATAATATTATATTATAAATTTATTTATAATCCCTTCAAATTTATTTATTATCCCTAAACAAAATACTTCAAGATATTCGATATAGTCGACTTTGTGTATTATAAGTTATAACAAAATCAGTTTCATTTTTTTTTTATTTAGAACGCGAATCACAAGTAATATTAAAATAAAAACGAGCGAGTCCGCGAGGTGAATGACGCACGAGCTCGCAAATTCCGGGTGGATTTGATCGAAAGGTATATTTCCATCCGGCGAGCGAATGTGTTTTGTACCTGCACGGTACGGTGGGATCGCGTGTCGAGACGCACTTTGTCCTTCTAACTCCTCATGCCTTATCCAGTCCTTAGCGCGGAAACGCTAATTCGTTGATTATCCTAATGACTGTCAGGGAGTCAGCGGGAAGGAAGCAAAACCACGCGCGCGCCATGAACCCCGTCTTGATTTATTCCGTGCAGAGTCTTTGAACGTGCCGCGGGCTTCTTGTTACGCGTTTACTCGATCATCATTGTTTCATCGATAAGCCGTTTTTACGCTCGCACGGCCTTCGGTTAATTCATGTGTAACTGTTACGCGATTTGCACGAGCGAGTTGGAAAAATACGCGACCGATTTAAAAATCGACAAAATTAATTGCCAACAAGCTGTATTTTTATCCCGATGTAGTGTCTAATTAATTTCAAGGCCCCATTCTCCCGAGCTCGTCGTATTGGCTATATCAATTTGGATTCGTTAGGAAACGAATAAAGCAATTGCGTAATCCTTATATAATATTGGTCCGTGTCATTAACTGTTAGAAACTGTTATTAACTGTTGCACTTGAGAATATTTTGTTTGGTCGAAGAAATAAACGAGAAACATGTGCTCGTTTGTTCCCTCAATTAGCTCTAAAAATATTAGTCATATTGCACAACTGCAATGTTTTATATAATTATGATGCTAAATTTGTCACGCTGTAAATTTTTATTTTTAAACCCATTTGAACTTCTAAGTACATCTCTTATACTAAGAGGAAACGAAATCATTCTGACAACTGTATTTATGATAATAATGAAATTTAAGTATCTGCAACTAGTTTTATAAATTAATAAAAACTAAAGTAGCACCGAATACTCTATGACTATAGTCACGGCAACAATAATTTTGTGAACTTTTAATTAATAGTGAAGTGGCAACTCAATTATAATTACAGTTATATAAGCTTCATACAAATAAGATGTGACAACTACATTTTTTCAGTTTAGACTAGCTTAGAATAGCTAAATATTCTTTTTTAGCACGCGCGCACACACACACACACACACACACACACACAACTTTATAATACATAGTTAAGGTGCTACTTGTCCTCAAATTTTTGGTTGCTGATACGATTTTTTTTTTTTTGAGTGTATGCTTCTTTTGTTATCCAAAGTTAAATCACATTGTAATAGAGATAATAAAATAAATTTTTTTCTGGATTAAGCCTAACGAGTTCTGATGAATCTAATAATTGAAGACACGTAGCATCACAGTAAGGTTTCTTAATTTAACCTGGCAACTCTAATGCCCCAGTTTTTCTCGACACCTCTAAGTGTAATTCACGTAATAAACTTATGAGATTATTAAAGATTTATTTTATGTTATATGACTGTTGAACAACAGATAACAATCTGCATGTTTTATAGATCTCTACAAACTACACAGTAAAATTTTATACTTTACTATTAAAAACAGTCTATATTAAAATTTTTGTGTTGAATTTATAACGTATCCAAATTTTAATTTAACATAATGTGATTATGTTATTTGAATATTTTGTGTGGAATTGATATTTAATATTTCTTAGTGTCAAAATAATATAATTTATGAATGAGTAAATAAATAACATAAAAATAATATAGTTTAAAAACATAAATTCAAAAATAATTGAATAAAAGATATATGTATGTGTTAATTTAACATATTATCAATATTAATTTTATAAAAAATGCTTTCACAAATTGTTTCCAAATTGTGTCAAAGTGTTACATTTTTTTATATTAATGTTTATATAATGTTTGTGTTACTTTCTAACATATTCATCTTGTGTCAAATTAATACAAAAAATTGAGTAAACCACTTAGGATGTGAAATGTGTTAAATTTACATAAATTTTCCAACAGTATATAACAATTATTATATTTTTCTTAAAAATGAAAAAAATTACTGATAAATAATTTATATGTGTTACAATAGAAAATGTCTGTAATGATACAGTAGAAAAAATTAGACTAAATGTTTATTAATCACATTAAGAATAAATCGTTATTAATATAAATCTAACTGAACTACTTAATAAGTAGTTCAGTAATACTTAACTAACTACTTAAAAATACGATTCTCACACATATCAAACTTGCTTGATCAATACATAGATGCAAATTTAAATTATTCTCATTCCAGTCGTCACAGCAATAGGGTTTCTTAATTGTACGAGAGTATGACATTAATGCCCTACTTTCGCGCCCTCCAGTTGCCCGCAATTACTTTCACCCTGTGCCATTATCGTAGTGTGCGAGTGTGGTTAATACATTGAATATTGATGCATTACTATAGTACCAGATACGCTCGCGTATATTACATGAAAAACTTAAATATCATCGTATATATACATGTGTGTACCAGAGTGTTTAGCTATCGAACATTCGAAGAGCTTTGTTCGTTCTTCACTTTAGACATATTTCATACATTCGCTTTTCCATTAAATGATTAAAATCAACGAGAAATTCCGGTTTTAACTTAAAAAAATATCACGACAGTATACGTAGATCTGTAAAAGATTAATGTAAAGATAATGATCATAATGATTCTCTATAAGACTGCATTTTCCTTGCACAATGTTTGGTATTATTAATATCAATTTATTTTTTAAAATGCTTTAAATTATTATCTCTTCTCTCTCTCTCTCTCCTCCTCTTTCTATTTCTAAATTCAGTTATATAAATTTCGATACTTTTAATTTTTTTTATCGCTATAATGGAAACTACAGTGACGAAAATGATAAATAATTATTTGGTCTTTCTACTGCTTATAAGTAATACTAAATTGTCCGAGTCTGAGAGATCCTACACATCTCATTATCTTTTTTTGCGACGATAATAAGGGGCGATAATAAACGCCAAGGTCTTGGATATTAAAATCTCTCTCCTCAAAAGTCCTCGAGTRTCTCCTCGGGAACGGATGGAAGTGGTACTTCTGGTATTGTTTGCAGGGTCGACTTGAATCCTCCTAATTAGAAAATTCTCGTCGCGATCCCACCGTCGTGTGCGCCTTCTTTCTCCAGTGAACCTTTTTATTATACGAGGGCGTAACAAGGGCCGAGGGTGCCTTAGTAATTATTATTCAAATATTTTCCTTTGCCCGTGCCCGCCGCATTAATATTTACAATGCCTTCCAGTCGGCCAACCCCCTGGCTAGGGTTGCTGATCGAGAAAAGAGTTCGCGGTTCAAGCAGACATTTTCACTTTTCTTACGTCCAAAAAGCGATATATTTACGAGAAAATATTATACTGATTTGAAAAATATATTGATATATATTTCTTTTAACATTAGTATCGACAAGACAAAAATGAAAAATGAAATTAATGTTAAACTTTATAAAATGATTTTCAAAGAAAATTATTTAAAGTAAATAATAAAATTGAACGTATCATTTAATACATTACATTTAACATGTAAAATTAGGTACTGAAAATTGGAAGAAAGGAGATTAAGTGTTGATATAAAGAAAACATTTTAATTCTTATTTTGAGATTATCACAGAGAAAATTAATTTAGATGTAATTTTTTAATGATTGCTAAATTATTACCTTCTCAAAATTAGAGATAATAAAGAAATTAAAATTTCTCTTTCATGAAAGAACGGTTTTGCTGAAAGGTCTAAAATTTTAGCTAGAGAAAAATAATCTTAGCTCAGAAAAATCAGCTTAGCACTATCAAAATAATTATAGTAGAACGCTCAAACTCGTTGCTAGAATCAAAATTTTTTGCAGCATTATTCATTATTTTTAARRTTCCAACAAAATTATTTTGATGGTTCAACAAAATTATTTTCAGATCTGTATTCAGCAAAATTTTAGATCCCTCAGCAAAATCGTTCTTTCCATACGTTTCTTTTAGTTTTCTTATATTTCTCATAGTTCTCTTTGAATTATTTCCATCAAACTGACATAAAATCAATTAGAACGTCGTGCCTTGTCACTCGATGGCTAAGAAAACGCTTCGCGCAAGGTCAATCTCCTTCCGCAGAAAGAGAATCACCGAGTGGCTTTTCCATGAGTAGTATATACCCGGGACGATTGCATTAAAGTTGTATCACGTTGCGACGTCCGCGTATAAGTTAGGTTTGCGAGGTGCGCGCATGCATAAGTGAAGCGGTGTGTTTGCCGCCGAAGAGGCATGATTCCGCTCGCGTCTGACGATCGTAACAAGCCGCGCGCCGCTGCACCGTTAGACGAACTTAACCCTGTCTGCAATTCCTGGTGGAGAAACGAACCCTCTTGTGTTACCTAACGATGTGCCAACAAAACTCGAATAAAGAGATGAAGAACGTAAGCAGATCGAGAGCAAAGCTGACGAGCGTTACACGCGAAGACGGAATAAAAAGATAGGGTGCTCGGCAGAGAGCGGAGCGAAGAGGGAAGGGACGATGGGGAAGACAAATACGCTCAACGAAACACGACGAAGCGAACTAAGAGTAGCCGACCGTCGTGAAGACGGTTTTCCTCCCCATCTTCGAAGGAGTTTTGCCCTCCTTAATTATCCGACTGACAATTATTTTTAACGACTTCGCGATATCTTAACGAGACCTAATCCGCCGACGTGGCGTCCGTTAAAAAGAAGGGAAAGGGAGAGAGAGAGAAGAGACGAAGGGACGCGCCATAAGGGGTGTCTTCTTACCGCTCCTTTTTAATCCCTCGCTGAAATCTCTTATTATCGTGCCGTAACATTCTTGCCAGTGGTCTACCCTCCGGAAAGATTCCGAAGGACCTGCTCTTCTTACGGTTGACTTTGTAACGGCGACACGGATCCGCGCCGTGCAATTAAGGGGCGAATAATAATAATCCTCGTGGCGAATTGAGATTCACTCTATTGTCGTTGTCTCTTATTTGAACGCCGAAGCGAATCTCAGTTTTTTTATATTTTTCATAATCTTTAGTATCTAACCAGGAATTCAAAAATGACCATAAAAACGTAAAAGCAAAGAAAATATGATATTTGCTTTTCATATATATAAATATGAATAAATCATTTAGAACATAATAGTCTGGTTATCATCCATTTTTTTATATTAATAATTAAATAATAATAATTGTATTCTAGAGCAATTTAGCTCTTATTTGAGAAAAAAATAACGTTTTTCAATCATCATAGATTTAGAATCGAGTTGTTTTCTATAAGAAAAGTATGTCAAATAGTCCTTGCGTACTACTCCGAACTTAACAGCAGGCGAAGTCTATTAGCTGATCGCGGCCGTGATCACGTGAGAGCGTCCACTCCCATTTTCGATCCCCATTACCGTACGGTAATCGTCTAATAATTGAAGTGAGGTAATTACCGCGCGATAGGCTACTTCCCACGTCCGGCGCGCCTGGCTCATTAAGTCGTCGCTTAATGATAGTCGCGATCGGTCAGTCCCTGCCTGCTACGGCCGCGGCAAAATGCGTAGTCATAACACTCGGCGCCGCATTAGTTGATCCCGTTTCGTTTATCGCCGAAGAACTGAGATTTACTCTTCCGCGTTAAGCGGAATCCAATGATGCGCCATTAATCATCTCGAATGTATCGCCACTATATTTATTCGCGACTGCGATTTACGCAGAATGAAGATGTTCAATGCAATAACGTAAGCCCAAGCCATAATTTGTTCGCTCAACGCCGGATCTCCGTTCGCCGGATAACGAGAAATCCGCTCGAGCTTCGAGCCCATGGATCCTGCCGCGCGTACATTATCGCCAGGGTCAACGATGCTCAACGCCGATGCGTATTTATAGAGCTAAATACCAAAGTGCTACCGGATATACACCGCTGCCTCGAGCCCACTTGTCACTAAGGATTATTCGTGTTCCCACTGAGCCTAGCCTGCGACGCTTTGGGCAGGGACGGATTAGAGGGAATAAACTCTGTGATGGCAAGCAGATTCTCACGGTGCGTCATCACCAGTGTCTTCCACCGCAAGTTCGCGTACAATGATAATTAATTAAGAAAGGATACGAAATTTTTTTAAATTTATGATTATTGGAAATAGCTGTACGACACGTGTTAGTATGTCTGCTGATAATGAGTTCTTATCAAATGATTAGCTAAAGCAATGAAAGCTAAAGCAATAATCGACAGATAACGAAATTATTCTAAGAGTAGAGTAAGAGTTACTTTCTCTGACAACAGAAGAGATGGGATGAGCGATCGATCAAAGATCTGTGTACGTACATTCAAGTGTCGGCGAAGTTTTGCATCTCCACAAATCCGCCCCTGTCTCTTTAGAGGGCTCTGGTACCCTTCGTGCCGGGTCCGCCGCGGCTCTGCATTTAAATAATTAAAGATCTGCCGGGACGGATGGACGCACGGACTCGTCGTATTAATGGGATAATCGAGCGTTCAACGTCGACCGAGAAGTAACGGCTTGCATGAGAGGAAAGGAGGGAAAGAGATCGGTGATGGTGATGGTGGTGGACGGTGATAATGATTTTATAGTCAGCTGAACTGTCTGGGGGAGGGGGGTGTGAGACAATTGACTCGATAATACGGGTCTTCCTGCCTGGCACCCGTTGATACCGACGGCGAATCAAGTGCGAACACCCAACCAAGAGAGAAAGAGCGAGAATCAGCGAGAGAGAGAGAGAGAGAGAGAGAGAGAGAGGACAGAGAAAGAATGAAGGACAAGGATAAATGTTCCGTTCGCTAATGACCTCGGTGCCTCTTTAGGGACGGCTCCTTGACTTAGGCTACCGGTCGAAGACCTCTCCACCTCTTCGTCAGATGCCGAGAAATCAAGTACCTGACAGCGAACTCCACCTTCTGACTCCCGGTGTATCCTTGTCGCGTCCGGAGGCACGATACTTCGAGTGATTCGTCACCTGCGCCGGGAACTCAAGGCCTAAAAGGTTCGATAAAGTGCTTGATCCAGATATTTGTTAAAGTCATAACGTGTACTTGGAACAAAACGCGATGACCACGAAAGTAAAAATAATGAGATAAATTGGAACAGATAAGCAAAACCGCGCGAAAGAGACACGGCTTGACACACGATAGAGTTGTCATTTGAAAAGTTCGGGAAGTTTCGACGTATCCCTACGGGATCTCGTAAACAATTAAAATGATGCGAAACACAATCGCGATAAATCAAGACAGAGATAGGCACAAGGGAAAGCAAATCATGATTGACATCAATTTTGATCTTGGATGTCGAGCTGAAATCGATTCATTGATATGAGATAACTTAACAATAATTTCTTCAAACGTCATAGACCAGTGAAACAGTAGACATCATGAAACAGTTTCGTAATTGAGCATATTCCGTTTTTTATAGCCAATCTGTTTCGCAAAGTGTAATGTCATAATAAAATTTTTGAACCGCGCGCGATCATTATACGAGTTAAGTACTATACCGTGTACTGCATCTTACGTACGAACATCCGTATCGTTGTTCGTAAAAGATATTTGCTTCACGCTACTATATTAAATGACAGACACAAATGTCGAAGGAACATCTGCCTCTGGCCACACACAGATCTTATGTCTTTGAAATTAAGCGTTATTCAGCATAAACGTCGGCATAATCATTTAACGTGTCTGACTCGACAACGATATACGAAACGATTACAATTTTAGACAAATCATCAGATGTAAAAAATCACTTATCAACGGAATGTATCAATGGAATATATGATAGGTATAAAGAAAATTAGAAGGCGTGTTTTATTGCGCGTATAAATCTGCTAGTGATACAACTGAACATTGATCGTTAATACAAATAATTTTCTGTTATTATATATAAATTATTTTTTATACAAATTTCTAAGCAGATTTCGTTTTAGAAGAAGACAAAATATATCGGACTATGATCCGATGAGAGGAAGAATAAAAAGAAAAAAATAGACGGAGGAGGAAGAGACATTCGCTTTTGCGTGCGGAGGGCCCGAGCGAGTGCAAAAATAGTCCCGAGACACGCCGATAATTAATTAACGAAATTTATCGATACGCCAACGCCGTTATCTTGTCCGATACGCGTACGAAGCGATTTCGTGGCCGAGCCGCGAGATAAGCCGTCGTCAATTCACTCGGGCCTGCCTCGTTCGCGTGGAAATTACGACTTCCTCGTAATTCCCGACATCCAACATTTTCTGAGGGGAACTCGCTTACATCGAACGTCGCCCAGGTATTAAAGTCGAATGGGCAGGTGATTTGGGATAGCTGTTCGATCTTTGGGCATACGTGTCATTTTGTTTATGTTCCTAGCAAATTTATCTTGCGCAAATTAAGGCAATAATGTAGGTACATAAAATTTAACTTTTCAAAATAATAAGTTTCTTCAAATATACGCTATAACTGTATTTTTTCGTCAAATATCTTATATATATTTCTTTTAATTATTATTAATTTTCACTCAATTAATAATTTATTCTAATTATTACAGTACTTTTATTATTTTCATTTTACTTCAATCTATATATTATATAATTTAAACCCACATTTGTCTCGTTGCAACATTTTTGTGTTAATTAATAACACGAAACATTATTGTTAGTATTGACCAAAGTGTAATATTAAATAAAACACGATGTATTATATATTATTCAAAACTGCGCATTAAAGTATCGCGAAAAGAAACTTCAAAGAAACGAATAACCTTCAACTATTATTTTGTCCGTTTCCGTGACATGTATCTGATCACGTAACTATAAAAGGTGTCGTATAACGCGGTGCTGCGTGGATTAAACAAATATTCAAATAAGTTATGACATGGCTCATGCCAATTCCCAGAAATGTCTCTTCGCCGTGGGTTAATTACAAGAGTGGCTATCGCGATTCTTCGAATATGGCCGAGGCAAAGTATCAGCGCCGTAGCTTACCTCTTCGCCGTCGTTTTAATCGAGATTGACCCGTTTTTAACGAAGTCCCACTCTCTGCATACTCCGCGCGCGCGGAGCCATTGATCCTGTAGTGTGCCGGGACACGATTTCGACCGTGTCCTCGAGTCCCATACTGGGTCTCGGGGGCCCCCTCCTCCCCCCGACATCGGGCCTTGACGTCTTAAGCGTGGGGTGAGGGCAGCCATCGGGAGAGATAACGAAATTAGCCCGACCGCTAATTTATTTCCTAATTCCCGCGCGAGCGGAGGTGTGAAACAGTCGTTCCGGGCCATGGTATCCACGATAACGGGTCTGGATGAGGAATAAAAAAGAAGAAGAGGATTCCTTCTCATACGTGGTCGGTCGACGGCGGGCGCGAGAGGGAGAGAGAGGTGTGCGCGGAGAAAGCACGGGAGAGACGGATGGAGGGAAGGAAAAGGAGGAAGAGAGAACGAGCGAAGAGGAGATAATGCGAAGGCAGGAATGCACGCCCACGTTCACGACGTGTTTCCCTACGTACGTGTGCGGTGGTCACCATGTGAGAACGCGCTGGCGTGCACACGTGGAATGCACCGTTGTGCATACTTCGCGTAACGGGCAGTTATGGACTCCGCTGATCCTCCCTGCGGCACTGACTCCCCTCTGGCAAAATTGTCCTCCACGAAGTCGTGATTTCGTCCCCGATGTGAACTGACGGATCGAGGCGGGCGCGCGCGTCGCGGGCCATTTAAGATTCCAGATTAATCTGCATCGTCGTTTAATCGGTGATTAAACATGGCGAGCGCGGATTCCAACGCAAAGTGGCGAACGTCAGGATTTGCATATTCATGAGAAAACTGCGTTTATTACTTTAAGTGAAATATCATGCGTTTCGCAGTCGCGGTACCATATACAGCCCGAAACTCGATCGCAGTTTTTTCTTTTTCTCTTTTTTTTTTATTGCGTCACCTCTTAGCATTAATAAGATAATGATAAAAGGATACATTCTCGGCGACATCAATGTATTTACCGCTCATTATTCGCGTACACTGTTGAAAAATTTACGTTACATTACGTTAAATTTTACATGTTCCAAATGGTCCACTAAAATTTTTATTAATTAGGCAAGATGAATATTTATATATTAAGAGAAAGTAAAACAAATATTGTGTAAAAATTAATACAAAAAAATATAACACTTTGATAATTTGGAAATAATTTGTGGAATTATATTTCTTCAAAAAATTATAATATGTTAAATTAACACGTACACATTTATCTTTTATTCATTTATTTTAAAATTTATGTTTCAATATTATTTTTATGTTATTTGTTCACTCATAAATTATGTTATTTTTTACACTAAGAAATCTTAAATTAAAATTAATTTAGTACAGAATATTTAAATAACATAATCACATTATGTTAAATTAACATTCGGATATATTAAAAATTTAACACAAAAATTTTAACAAGGATCGTTTTAACATAACACAAAATATTTTTTTACTGTGTAAGCAATTTGTAAAATCAAAGTAAAATTATTCATATAATCTTAGCTCTTAAAAAGATAAAAAAATTAGATTATCTAGATTGTCTGATTATCTAGATAATCAAAAATCGAAATGTGAAAATATTTTTTATCTTCTGTTTCTCATTTAATATTTTGAAATCCGCATAACAATGAGTTTCGTAATGTCGCAATATAAATATAATCTCGGATTGTCGATTTAATAATTTTTCTCCAAGATTCGACCGTTTTGCGCGCCAGTTTGATATTCCCTACGATCGCCAATCTAGTGGCCGTCATTCGTCGACGGCATGCCACTTCGAACAGTGACAGTGACGCGCATGACGAATTATGCGTTTTTCCGCGCGCACCTTCCAAACAGCCGTTAAAATTCTCGAACGCGCTAACTAACGACATTCTCGATTATTCTGTTCGATGGTCCTCGAATGCGAGTTTATGGCTGCCAGGATATACAGACTTATATCTACTAACAGAGCCCAGGTATTGGCTCTGACACGGAAACTCGCTCGTAAATTCCCGCCGAACAAATTTCCAGCATATGTCGCAGCAATCTTTAGGTCAGCGGTGCTCAGGCATGAGAAATCCACAGAGGGTAAAGTTTCTTAAATCTGCAAGCAATTAGATGAATTAACGAGTTAAAAGATTTGTAAAAGCAATTGTAAAAGTAATTGTTCCAGAAAATTTTGCGACTATTGATTACATTAGTTTAGAAAATTTTTATTTTATACAACATATTTTAACATATTTTATAAGCAATTAATTTAATTATTCAATAAAATTAAATCTAGATATAATATATTTAAACTAGATATAATATTTTTAACATATATTTATACTATCACGTATAATTTAACATAGAAAAATACTTTATAATATTTATACATAAAAGAAGAATTTTATGTTCGTGCATATAAATTTTTTAAGTAGAGATGCGATTGCACTGAATATACGCGAAATTTTATTATTAATAATTTACAAATAAAAAAAGGACATTTCTTATTAACGAAAGTTCATTTCAAGTAGGAGTTGTCTGCGCGTATTGAGCACCATATAAATGCGCTCTATTAGTATCACGGTCAAAATAATTCCCAGCGCAAAGGATTAAAGCATAGTGGCATGCTGAAATTAAATAATGAGAGTTCGTCGCAATGACGACCACTGGGGACTTGGGAGCGGCCGGCAATCAGAATCTCGCGCGGGCGCGCGCGTACACGCCGATCACACATTTAAACAAAAACACACATCGCGACGTCACCGAGGCACTACTATCTCAATCCGTACGCAAATGAGCCCCTCCGAGAGGACGAGACGAAAGTGATGCGCGTGCAGAGACGCGTATGTGTGTGTGCGCGCGTTTCTTCTCTGCGCGTTTGCACGCGTTTCTTCTCCGCACGTTTGCACGCGTATACGCACACACGCGTGCACGCGCGCGCTCTCAGCAAAGGTTCCGTTGACCGCCGCGGAGAAGGTGACGGAGGGCGGGAAAGGGAGGACGAATCAAAGCCACTCAAAGAAATAACCAGTGCTCATTAAGAGTAATAATCCCTCTCCTCGATCGTTTCGATTGTTTCAAGGGTGTCACACGGAGATCGTCCGGCTGCGCCGTTGCGTTATATATTTAACAATCTTCCTTATCATATTATATACCTTCGCTGGGCAACACTGGAGATGGAGGGCTGACGGCGAAGGAGGAAGTCTATTGGTTAAAGAAATCACATCGTTTAACAACTCCCGTTTCCTCCGGCTAAATTATGCCGCACGAGGTTCGGCGAGATAACAAAAAAACATCATTGTTCATCGATTCCTCGAGAACTCGATCGCGCGATCAAAAGTGATTTAGAGAGTAATATTTTTATAATTCTTTAGAAGTGCACCGAAGCGTGCGTATACGTAAAGACACAAATTTATCAGTTTGATAACTTTTAATCGATAAGAGATGGGAATGTTTTTTTTCCTATGTATATATAAAAATCTTCGTACATATTTATTTATATCGAGTACTTGTATCAATGATAAATAACAATAATAAACAGTAGCAGTTACTCTGTCATCATCTTGAATCGGTTTTTTGTGAGAAGAAAATGTTCGTTCGGAGAGTGAGTTTTGTAAAATAAATAAAAAACAATTTCATAAACATTCGCGTGGATTAAGTTGAACTTGAGCAATGGCTCGTGATTTTTGCGTTTCGTTCGAGTGTGTAACGATATTCTAATTCCACAATAATACCCATCGTTCGCCGCGTATACGTTATTTGCGGTGTGAGCGCTCGATGATCATTATTCAGCCGATTATATCAAACACGAAGAGCGAGCTGCCTCCGATACCGCGGACAAGCGAGTACCGTGGGTCGGCGGTAATGAATTTGCCACATTCCCGTGAACGCTGCGGGGCCGTAAAGGGAGCAGACGAGACGACCAGAACTATACACCGTGTCCAATGTTGTTGCGCTAATCCCCTATTTATCCGTAACACTTTTCTCCCTTCTTTACTGCACATGGCCGTGCCTCCTCTTTCCGAGAAGGGCTCTTTCGATGGCGGAACATAAAAACGCGGATTATTTGCTCGCCCGATCGAGGTGAACCATAATCCACGTGAGCGCGAGATACGCGAGAGCGAAGGAGCGAGGTAACTGAGAGAGGCGAAGGGATAGAAGGAGAAGTGTTAGTCAAACAGTGGATTGCCGTGCGTGTGCCAGGGATTCTCATTAGACGACAAAGAGAGAACGGAACCGGGCGCGGACAGGATCTTGATACTTCGATCCCGCTGTCTAATAACAATCAATTCCATGTCGACGTTGAGAGACAAACCGGAGGAACAGGAGAGCGAAAGAGAGAGAGAGAGAGAGAGAGAGAGAGAGAGAGAGAGAGAGAGAGAGAGAGAGAGAGA